>CAKAKR010044541.1:0-16239 GCA_916700685.1 Adelosebastes latens | reverse complement strand
TTTGTGCCCAATTACAACCCCTGCTAGTGTCTGGTAGTTAATTTTCTCATTTCCTTAAAAGAGCACAGCCAATACCCTGAGACAACATGAGTGTTCAACTGCATGTGGCTGAGCTGTCTGCACGAATCCTACTTGCATTTTAAGTTAAGATAAGAAAAGCTTTTATTAGTCCCACAGCAGGGACATTTATAGGAATACAGCAGCAAAGGGAGACAGTGCAAACAACAAGAGGCGTTACTGTAGTAAAAAAACACAACAACAAGATCTAATAAACAAGCAAGTAATAATAAATATGCTTTTAAAAACTGTGTAACCGATAACTGTTAGCAGGGTTTGTGCCCCATTACACCCCTGCTAGTCTCATTTTCTCTCATTTCCTTAAAAGAGCACACACACACACACAGCCAATGCCCTGAGACAACATGAGTGTTCAACTGCATGTGTTTGAGCTGTCTTCACGAATCCTACTTGCATTTTAAGATAGGATAAGATAATGCTTTATTAGTCCCACAGTGGGGAAATTTACAGGAGACAGTGCAAACAACAAGAGGCATTACTGTAGTAAAAAAAAAAACAAGATCTAATAAACAAGCAAGTAAATAATAAATATATAGTAAGTAATCAGTAAAAATTGGTTGATTTTGTATTTTGCAACCATATCATCACTGCACATTTTAGTTTCTGTTAAGCTTTGTTTGCCTTTTGGTTAGGCACATTGACAGCAGCTTTGAGAGAGGAATATCAATGCGATAGCTGCTGATTGGAGCACTATTACTGAAACTATTTATCAATGAGCTTCCTAACAACTGTTATCTCTAATAAGTTGCGTTTAAGAGAGTAAAAAGATGTGGGAACTATGAGCTCCAGTTGATCAGCGAGATGATGTAAACATGTAACGTTTAGAGTCTGTATTCATATATGCTTTTCCCCATTTAAAAGTCTATATCTACAGCTATGAAGGTCTCACACTAATTTATTCTTATTAAAAACTGTGTAACCTATAACTGTTATGCAAATTAGGTAGTAAACTGTCGTACTGTTAGCAGGGTTTGTGCCCCATTACACCCCTTGCGAGTTTCTGGTGGTTCATTTTATCATTTCCTTAAAAGAGCACACTCACACACAGCCAATGCCCTGAGACAACATGTGTTCAACTGCATGTGTCTGAGCTGTCTGCAATCCTACTTGCATTTTTAAGATAGGATAAGATGATGCTTTTGGTTCGGCACATTGACAGCAGCTTTGAGAGAGGAATATCAATGTGATAACTGCTGATTGGAGCACTATTTATCAATGAATTGACAATTGATAATTGTTTCAGTCAGTTGGTTAAAACAAAAAAGGGCTGTCCTCGACTAAAGAAATACTTAGTCAACTAACACTCGTAAGATTTTGTCGACTAATTTATAGGTATGCACCGATACGACTTTTTCAGCCCTGATACCGGCCGATACCGAGTACCGATCAGATAGCCCTAAAAAAATGCCAAGAATTTATTGGTTACAGTTGCTGTTTTTTTTTTTATGTCATTGTAAATTTATAACTTGTTTTTTTCACTGTTGGTCAGACATCTCGATGAGCTCCGATTGCTTGTGATGTGTATTTAACATTTTGTTTAAATGTTTTGTAAATTAAATGACTCAACGATTAAAAGTCCAGTGTGTAGGATCTGGCAGTATGTAGCGGTGAGGTTGCGGATTGCAACCAACTGAAGCCTCCCAAGTGTGCCAAGCATGTTGGAGAGCTTCGGTGGCCGACGCAAAATTGTGAATGTCCCTCCCGAGAGCCAGTTGGAGCAGAACCAGTGCGTAGAGTGTGTGTGTACGTGGGAAGTGAGTGGTGAAGCAAGAGAGAGAGACAGCGGCAGCAAAGGGAGCGAGTAACGTTATCGACTCCGGCCCAAGCAGGAAAAGTTAACAGTGTTTGGTTTGTCCGTTCTGGGCTACTGTAGAAATATGACGGTCTAACATGGTGAACTCTGAAGAAGACCCGCTCCCTATGTAGCTATAAATGGCTCATTCTAAGCTAACGAAAACAAAAACATTCTTATTATCAGGTCAAACGGCTGCAGCCTTTCTATCATTCTTAATGTGTGTCTATCCTGACCTTGCAGCCAAACTTCCTACCAAGCTTGTTAATAACACAGTAAACTATTATGAGCTTTCTTCTTGATAAATGGTTGTGAACTCTTCAGTTGCCACTCTGCGGGTTATGTAATAGGCTACACCATTCAGAGTTAGAACAAGGCTCGGTTTTATGTCGTTCTGTTCCACATCAGCTTGATTCAGAAGTAATTCAGAGTTCAGGCAGCTCATTGACCCGCGGGTGTGACCGCGTCATACATTTCATTACAGGGCGAAGGTGTGTGTGGTGTGGGTGACTGTGGCCACCTTGTGATTGTGTAATATACTAGCTTCACTATATATGATGTTTTCAGGTTTGTGCTTATGGTGTGAAGCTGTGGTTAAACTATTAATAACTTAAGGTGTTGGAACTGTGAAGAGGGTGGGAGATTTTATCACCTCTTCACCACATTGGTTTTCACTTTTTGACCAGACAGTCTGATTGTGTAGAGCTGAAACTAAGGCTACATCCACAGTAATACATTTTCGTTTAAAAGTGCATAACTTTTGCTGCATTTATGCCTAGTGTCCAGACTACTCCGGCGTTTTCAAACCCCTAAAACGGATACGTTTGAAAATGCTGCTGACCACGCTTTAGTTTTAAAACTCCGGGGTTGTGTTGTAGTCTGGACAGACAGAAACTGAGAATTTTGAAAACGATGACGCAGACGTTCACTTCTTGATTGGGTCTAATCAGTCATGACGTGTCCTTCCCTGATTCGTAACACCGCATCATGTGAACCTTTTCCAGAAGAAAACAAATGACATCAGCCTTGACCACCAGTGGTTAATTTCAACATGGACAACAAGTTACAAGCGTTGCTGACCTTGCTGTCTATGCAAGCAGCTGTTATGCAGTTAAATTCTGCATTTTATAATGCTACTATTGCCTACATGCGCAGGAGGGAAGCTATTATTCGACATGCCCACTTTATGATAATCACATGCAGTTTTTTGCATGCAGTACAAATGTGGTGTTGTGTGTTATTTTTACCTATTCTAAAATTGTTTATTTCTGGTGTGTTCTTTAAATAATGACAGTTTTCCTAAAATTTGATGTAAAAAAACGCGATATATCGCCTTGCTTACAATATCGCAATATATTAAATCGTTACCCTGTATCAGGATATGTATCGTATCGCCAGATTCTTACCAATACACAGCCCTGTGTACGTGACTGGTCATGTGATATACGTTTTTTAGGCGTGGTGGTATGGACGCAGATTAATTCTGAAATGGCTTTAAAACGCCCGTCTGGACGGAGATCATTTTGTTTTAAAATGAAAACGTATTAGTGTGGATGTAGCCTAAGAGTGATGGGTGGCGACCCGCCAGGCTGACTGGTAGAGAAACGGGCGCTGCCAGTAGGCAGTATTTAGCTGGTGGAAGCTGTTTATTTCCGTCTCTGAATATATGATTGGCATGGGACCAAGTGGGTTACATTATGCATCCATTCACTGTACTGTATGTTGTGTTGTTAAAAGCAGAGCATTTCCATGCAAACACTGCGGTTGCATTTTGTACTTTGAAGGCCGTCTCTCGGTGCATTAGCTCAGAGCAATCAGCCATCTGCTCTGGCCCCTCAGCCTCTTTTGAGCAGCTCAGAGGGAAAACTGCAAAGGGAGGACATTTTTCATCTGCCTAACACTGACAGCGGGTAATAGTTTCCAAAATTCACGAGTCAATTTGAATAACTCTTTCACTGGCTTCGTAGAATAAAAAGAAAACTCCAAATGATGTTTGCTGACGAGCCAGAGACGGTAGAGTGGATACAAACGATCGACAACAGCCAGAATCTGTTGCTACTTTCCCACATTGAATGACAAATCTACAAACTTGCTTTTGTGGGAATCCTTGCTATGATCTGACACATTACTGTGATAATCTGTTTTGGAAGAAGCAGCTTGGAGACACTCTTTTGATAAGTAGCCTTAGAAAAGTTAACCCCCGTCATTTGTTTTTGGCTGCGACTGTGTCGAATACAATCAATAGCTTCGAGTTTGTCTCTGTGAACAACTTCCTGAATGGGTCCCATGAGAAATTTCAGTCATGTTGCTGTTGTGGCTGTCATTGTCACTTTGCTCTTCCAGAAAAAAAAGACCTGAATACTCCCTGATGGGGAATTGCTTAAGAGTCTCCTTCATTTGTAAATGATTAAACAGTAAGAAGAGTCTCGTCTTTTTGAGTCATTCGGCCTGCCAGCTTCCTGATTACAGCAAAGAAACCACACATGGGTATTACAGGAAACTGACATTACTCAATGTGTGTCAGTTCCTTTGACTGTACTTAAGTGTCTGGGCAGGTACCAGAACCAGAAAACAAGCACTTTTTTATTATTTTACCTGTCAAATTAATTGTTTCTTACTGTAAAAAAAGACCTGAAACAATGATTTGGTACATGGCAAATTGATTGACACACTAGACAAACCCACAACCTAGATTTATAAGCAAGTGGCTGCTCCCCACCTTGTTTCGCTGTAGTTTACACTTCTACTTCCACTTCCACTGAGTAGTCTAATGTGTGTCTTTACACAAGAGGTAGATTTTTGGCTAGACTTTTTGAAGTTGCTATAAGTTCAAAGAAACACTAATGTGTCTGTGATGTGGTTCCTGTTTCAGAAAGGAGCAGACATTTCTGTCAGCAGAAAGTGGTTTGGTGAAAATCCATTGCTTACTTGGTTTTGACACTGTTGATCAGACTTTTTAATCATATTTTAGACATCTCTATGAAGTCTGATTGCAATATCCGATCCAGCTATTTGAGTCAGTATCGGCCCAATATCCGATCCGGTATCGGTGCATCCCTATCCCCCCACAATTAATCGCAATATGGCCTACTGCAGTTTTCAAATTGCAGGATGAGGATTAGATATTTTTTCAAAATTGTGCAGCCCCACGTGAAAGTTAATTGTAATGTTTGGGTTGCCTAAAAATGTCTTGTTCAGCGTTTGGTTGTACTTAGCTCCACCTTCTCATGTCACTTCTGGTTGCAAAAATAAAGATGGCGACGGCCAAAATGCTGAACTCAAGGCTTTAAAACCCTAGTTCACAAACCAATGGGTGACGTCACAGTGACTACGTCCACTTCTCATATACAGTCTACCGTACGGTACATTCGAGAGGGGAAGTCAGATGGTATATTTATTGTCTTAGTTCTTACTACCAAGCTTTATTGATGTGATGCTGCTGAGGCGAGTTAATGATATCCTTTCATATACATGCTGATGTGATCAGTTGTAGATTGGTTAAATTCACAAGAGGTATCAGCATGTTTCACCGTTTGTTTGTAACTGTATTACTGTAACTGTTGGTAAAAGAGACATTTATACAGTGAGATGATGCCTGGTGGAGTTTTCTAAAAGTGCTAGATTATTGACTAAAAATACGTAGTGATTTTAGTGCTGAAGTGGCAGTTGTCAGGAGAACAGAGCAAACATGGGTCTCTGTTGATGAGCAGAGATAAATGAGGAAGCAAAATAAATGTTACAGCTCCCCTTAGGTCAATCACATTGATGAGATATAACACACAGCACTAACTTTTGAGAAAATGTAATCAACAGTGTCTGAGATAATGTGTGTGGTATTCAGCCCGAACCTCTCTTTACCTGAGAGTGTGTATAAGTATGCAGGGCTTCAGACTATAATAATTTAGTTCAATTTTTTAACCATTTTCTGAGAGAGAGAGCAACTAAAATGTTCAGTTAGTAATCACAAACGCACCCTTGATTTATTAATGTCTTTGTTTGGAGATTGATTGATTGACATCAGACCTTTCTCACTTGTTGATCACCAGCACTGGGAGGGTGCAAGAATTAGCTTGTACTGTCTGTGTGCATGTTGCTAAAGAGAGAGTAAAGACAACTCTTTGAAGTAAGCAGCACACAAATTCACTAAAGTATTTGAATGTGTCTTGCAAACATTTAAAGGGGCTAGATGTAAGAATCAGAAATTGCTCGTTAACAGTGACAGCTGAGGGTTGTTTGACCACCCTGGGCCACCATCCTTGCAAACGTCATCATCCAAAATGGCATGATAAATATTCACTTTGTCTTCAGCACTTTATGATAAAGAAATCTTGATCTGTACAAAGATCTGGATGTCTGTGTCAAATATATCAACCTCTAGATATATAGCCTATTAACTTTCTTGCAAAATTGCAATACAAAGTGATTTACGTAGTACAATAAATTAAAGAAATAGCGATAAAATACGCTCTTGTGATGGGAGAAAGAAAAATATATATTCTAGTATAGACCAACTTGCTTAATGACTCAGACGGTTAGGCTTGAGACCACAGTACCTTTTTTTCCCCCTCAAATGTCCCAGTTTGATGGTTTTATTGCTGTCTGGGCAAGAAGGGTAATAAAGAACCCTCAGACAAAGTATAATCCTTTTTTTAAATTAAATAATGGTGAAATGAAATCATCTCTCATTTAAGCGGCGATTCATCGCAAACTCCCAACAGCCCCCTATGTGTCCCTGAGCTTGGCTTGTGAACGGTTATGTTGGACCATAGGGATAAAGCCTAGTTGAATGCTGAAAACTCAGTGGCATCTCCCTTTAACTGAAGAATGCATAGACAGAGAAGCGCTGTCTGTACGTGCCTTCAGCAGTGAAAGAGAGATGAGGAAAGAAATGAGCATGTTTTTCCGTCTAAACACTCAGGTAGAGTACCGAGCCAACCTGAGAACAGTTAACAGCCTGGCTGACCCAGGAGTTCACCATAAAATGATGAATGTTGATGTGTAAAGAGCAGCGGCTTTACACTGTGGTGTGTGTCCGCATACTGGAGGAGGTAATGCAAGCCAGTGATATTCCATGTATTGCAAAGCTGGCTGCTTGGGGTAATATGACACTACTTTTTCCGACACAGTGTAAGGATAAGTCACAGGCTGAAGGTGACAGATGGGCTCATCTAAGGTAGACAAGGCAGCATTATTCAGGTTCAGTATTTATGCAGCACAATGAGAGTCCGTCCCGTAACTGCAAGGTCACAAGTTTGATCCCTGCCGAAGTATCCAGCATGTGTGTGTCATTTTCAACAGTTAAAGATGATCTGTATGACATTCAGAGCATTAATAGAGCAGCAAACTACTATTGTCTTTGTAAAGATATACTGTAGAGGAGTAATGTCTACCTGAGCAGAGAATGAGGTCACTCTCCCTCTGTGTGTGTTTTAATCAGAGCTTCTCCTTGCTTTGTTGACATTACCGGGCCGGCTGCACGTGCTTTAAGTGCAGGTTCGTGCCATGTGAGCGTGCCCCACTGGCTAGCTTACGGTGGTTACAGCTGCTAACGCTGTCCCAACCCGCGGCATCGTCGCAGAAGCGTAACACCCACCCTCCGATTCCCCCTCGGGTTAACACTGTCTGCAGCGTTGCCTTTGTTTTCACTGTTAGTGCTGCTAGCACCGTTAGCTACGAGCCGCTGGCTCAGCCGTCGCCATGTTGAGAGCCACACATTTAGTACCTTTTAAAAGGGTTATTGTCCAGTGGAAACCGCTTATAGTGATCCCGTCTGTCAAATTGTTCACTATAAGCGGGTGATTATTATAACCAAAGTTTTGTTGTTGTGCATCATTCCTCATGCAGATTACCATCTAATCGACATTTGTATATTTATTACATGAATACAAAGTAATGAAACGGAACGCTTCGCTATTTACTGGCTCACTACCAGTGAGGTTAAAGATCGGCAAAGTTTCACTTTGGTGGCATTTTGTGACCAGGCATTATCAATCCACTTGATGAGGGCGGCTTCAACCTCAGGTGCTTTCCCTGTGTGCATTCGTTTTTCATTCAGAAAATGACTTTCTTTTTCCCGTTATGATATCAATGTGCACGCAGCGCCAGCCTCAGGTATCCAGCCGGAAAGCAGACGGTCCGCGAGGCAAAGTATCAAGGGAGTAAAGTAAAAATCAAAACATAAAAATCAACAAATGTTAGTTTAACATAGATTTAAAATGTTTTTTCATATGTTGTCTTGTATAAAATTACCAAAAATGAACACTGTAAGCGGACTACTTGATTACTATAAGCAAATTATTTAAACACCATTTGTATAGGAATGATTCTATCCCAAGCTTTTTGATCACTATAAGTGGTTGATCACTGTAACCACGATCACTATAAGTCGTTTCCCATGTATTAATCATTTGCCATCAAGTGAGCAATTTTAAGACCTCTTTTTTTGGTGCTTATAATGTGTGATGGGCATCTGTCAATATGTTACATATAACAATATATTACATGTAGCAATAAAGGCTAGGCCTATATTTATTTCCCTTTTCTCTATAATTTCACGGAAAACCATTCATTTTGCAATCAGGTTCTTAAAACGACAAAATACTCAGTACTTTGCATTTGTCAAATATTTAATTCACACAGGAGTATACAAAAATAGGCTTTACCATGTGGTTATTTCATATAGACTATTTATTTATTTATTTTTTACAACATAACTGAAGAATGAAAACGCAGGCAACAAAGTGGTGCAGTTGAAGGCACCAGTCAAATAAGTCTGCCACAGCTGCATTACCTCGAAACGTTCACCTACATTTGACAGGAAAATAAAGATAATAAAATGTTCACAATGACTAGTTACCGAGCAAGATTGAAGTCTAGACAAGTTAACATTAACGCTTGACTGGGAAGAACTGAAACTGGCTGCTGCCTGGAAGGAAGGAAATCAATCTGAAAACTTGCTCATAATGCTATTTATGGTTTGCAGTCTGCGTGATTTGTAGTTAATGGGCTGAAACTTGCAAAATCACTGGTATGATATGTGAACCCTCAGTAGAGCAGGTGGCGTTGTGTCAACCTGAGTGAATGTATGAAGCACGGTGCTGCTGGCGTAAAAAAGAACTAAGTGCCCCAGAAAGTCATTACTCTGTATAACATGGTGTCACAATTATTAAAAAAGTCCTGATCTTTCCTGTTAGGAAACCCCCTCCAATAAAATGTCTGCTTCTGACTGTATTTATACCCAACATCACAGCCCTTATTTCATCAATTTAATCTGGAGCCGACCAGCCGCCACCTCCTCATTTTGATTAGCAGAGGAACATTTCTAGTTAGCCTACGGCTGTCTGACGGTCCTCCTCCTCTCTCCGCCATCACGCTGTCGACTTATTATTCATGAATTATTGCACCCAGCCCATCACCCAGTCCCCCAAATATTCACCCACATCACACAGGTTTTCCTCTAAACTTGGCCCCGTCTCTGCTGCAGCATTTCAAGGCGTCTTTTTCTTTCTATCTAGGATATTGAAATGGAGGCCTGCCAGGGAAGGGGATCAAACTCTGGGAGATATGATGCAGCTTAAAATGCCCGCGGGCCAAAATACTGCTTCAGTTTACTCCTGCTGTGTTTTTTGTACTATTATTATTTCCATGGCTCTGGATTGGGGTGATAAGGCGATTTTGATGCCAGGATTAGTTTAAGTGTGGTTTCAGTGACAGTGGGTGTCGTTTGGGATTAAGAAAGGGTACTCCGTAGGAGGGTGGGTCGTGAGGTTGGTGTTAGTGGGAGTGTCTGTTGCAAGGAAAGGAGGGGTTGCTGGGTAATATGAGGATGAATATACATTGAGCAAGTTGAAAGGAAAGAGACCAGCTGGTGTCTAGGCCAAGAGAGCACAAAGACATGAGGATCCCACACTACAGGGGGTGTTTATGTCCCATGGTCTTTGTGTGTGTCTGTTAGCTCCAGTATTATTATTCCAGCTCACGACTGCATGCCAGCTCCTCAGAGTCCACCCCCTATGAATCCTTAGAAAGATAAGGGGATTGACCATGGGGAGATAAAAAGCCTGTATTCCCAGCAAAAAGACTGTGTCCGAGATCATGATGACGATGACTGTGATCGAGTCATATTTAGATAACTCTCACTCACACTCAAAAACGCACACAGCAGCAATTGTCGGACTTTCTCTGTTCCTGTGAAATGACCGGACTACAGTCAGTCCTTCTGTTTCCATCAGCTGCACAAAGCTGTGTGGATGTTCACATGTTTATGCAAAGAGGTCTCAATCGACACATGGGACAACATACAATATATACGTTATATATAATATATATATAATAACAAAACAAACAATATTTGTATCTAGCCTCACTATAAACATAAAGGGATAAAGTCCCGATACCGATACAGATACCTGGGCTTTGGGTATCAGCCGATACCGAGTACCGATCCGATACCAGTGTTTAATTAATAAGCTGTGTGCCTTACTGTGTGGAAGTCACTGGGATCATTCATTTATGTGTAACAACAATAAAAGGCAACATCAGGCTTGACCTAAACATTACTAACCTAACTTTGTAAAACACAATGTAACAAATAATTTTTATTTTTTATTTTATTTATACAAAGTGATTTTTTATTTATTTTTAAAATAATAAATGGTACACCAGTAACTTGGTAAAAAATCTTCAAAATGAACAGAATTTGTATTATTATTAAAATAATAAATCATTCATCGGCAACTTGGTAAAAAAAAATCTTCAAAATTAACAGCGATTACAATTCAAGTGTAAACTTTTTTAATGCAGCAAAAAGTTGGTCAAAATTTAAACAGGAATTTAAATTCCAGTATATAATGTATATAGTATATAAACATAGAATAGAATTGAATAGATCGGATCCATTGTCACCGATACCCGATCCAGCTACTGGAGTCAGTATCGGCCCGATAAACGATCCGGTATAAGTATCGGTGCATCCCTACTACTGCCATTGGAGGATGTTAGCTGTTGTCTCAGTGCATTAGAACTGGTTTGAGGTACTTAGAGGAAGAGGAAGTATTACCCTGTTCTTAACTAGCTTTTAACAGTCAATGCCTTACTCATAATCCACTAATGGAGTATCCATCTCCGCCTCCTCCTGTCAGTGACTCATTTTAAACTACATCACTCCCTTGGCCTCATCTCGTCTCCTCTCCATGCACCCTAAAACAGTGAGCTGTCAGATGGGATTGTAAAACCATCCCTGTCCATCTTTACTGGTCTCTCCCTCGCTGTAGGGCGCTACGCAATTAATTCTGCAAGCACGATTAAAATATCTGTGGTCAGCACTATTTAAACCAATGTATTCAGTGACTTGAAATCTATTTTCAGACCAAACACTCAAACTGGTTATAGACATTCACTCAGCGTTTTATCCACACATTTATTCTTGTCAGGGTGGAAACAAATGTCATTACAGTGGCCTGCTCAGATTTCTATTAGGGCCACATTGAAGAAAAAATAAATAAATCTGAAATTTTGAGAAGAAGTCGTATTATTATGAGAATAAAGTCATAATATTATTAATTATATATATAAATAATGATATTATTTACGTGTTATTTTAGAGGGGAAGTAGAGCAGCGTGCTGCCTGTGTGAAAATGAGGAACGTGGAGCATCTTGTGAAGTTATACTTTAGTTTAGGCTTCACAAATAACAAAATACTTCATCTTTTGGCACATCAGCACCACATTATCATAAGTATATGGACCTTGAAAAGATTGTGCAAGAAACTGAGTTAATTCCGAAGAAAGAACCACACGGACCTGGGGGAAATTATTTTTTTTCTCGTAAAGTTCTGACTTTATTCACGAAATATTACGACTTTTTTTTCTCTTAAAGTTATGACTTTATTCTCCTAATATTACAACTTTTTTTTCTTGAAATAGTATGACTTTGTTCTCATTTAATTAGAACTTTTTTCTCGTAATATTATGACTTTATTCTCGAAATCTCTGATTTTTTTTCCCTCAATGTGGCCCTAATACTCCGTCGTAGATTTTCTGTCTGTCTTGATGCAGGTGAATTGGGAACTGAATTTCCTGTAGGTGTGACTGTATTTGTCATAATGTGTTTGTTAGTTTAGCTCCCTAATAGACTGGCTACCTGTAAAGTACCCTACAGGGTAAGACTCCAGCCCCCCCGCCACCCTGAATAGAATAAGAGGTTCAGAAAATGGATTAATGGATATCATTCTAATATTACGTTACATTGAAACAGCAAGACAACGCACAGAAAAAGCGTAGAGTAATGTTATTTCTGACTGAGACTGTACACCCAAAGTCCAGCAGGAGTTACAGTGGTCCTGCTGACCTTAAACTCTATTAATAGACTTTACTGAAACCAGATCTGGGTATGCCAGATGATAGAGTTCAATTTTGTGTCAGATAGTTGAGCTGCTCTTAGTTTGTCTTGAGGAGTAAAGAAACCAGAAAATATTCCCATTTATGAAGCTGGAATCAGAGAACTTTGACATTTTTTCCCTTAGAAAATTACTCAAACCGATTAATTGATTATCAAAATGGTTGGCGATTAATAATAATAATCGTTGCAGGTCTATGTCTATACTAAGACAACAACAGTGATAACATGTAAAATGTAAACACTTATTTCTAACAGGTATAGACAGGTTGATAGAGATCACGATGTATATACTGTTCTGAATCAGTTCAGTTCAGATCATGAGGAAGCCGGGATTCCTACTGTGATGAAGACAAAACTAGACTTTACCTCAACAGTTGTATCTCTCTCTCTGCCCGCAGAGCAGCGGATGTGCAGCCCTCGTTCTTCAGAGACGGACCATTAAATTAGCAAAATAAAATGACAAACATCACCACATTGCCCCCAAAAAAAAACAAAACAGCTATGTACTCAGCCTACCGCAGATCGCCAACAATCGCCCAACCCTGTTGCATATCTCACATACCTTAATTTCACATGAGCTACAGATAGACAGTGGCGTTGTTTTTGTCATCGGGGCCTTTTCCAGGAAGCAGCTGAATAAAATCCAGAACAGGGACTGATGTAAACTGATCAGATAACCAATCTGGATAACTTTAGTTCGCCAAATAATACGTAAACCTGCTTTCTGTAACAGGCCCCTGGAGTGTCTGGGAGATGCTCTCTGCATACGGAAAGTCTGTTTACACTGCCGTCCAGTGTAATGAGGGAGACCCGATGCAAATTAGTCTTCCCCTCGGGGATGTCGAGTCACAAACAAACACACTTTTTTCCACCAGCTGTTTAACAAAGTGTGTGTTATAATACGCACACACCTCCATTGTTTTATGATTTTTTAGATCGTTCAACATAAGTGGGTCATGATGATCTTATGACAGAGGATGCAAGATACACTTTGATCTCAACATCACACTCTCACTCACACACACTCCTGTTCCTCCCCGAGTGGCTTCCTTTCTCTCAGCATCGCTCATTAGCAAGAATCAATCTGCAGCTCTGCGCGAGTGCCAGAGCACTTGTATACACACACTGCTAATAAGGGCCCGTGGGACACACACACACACACACACACACACACACACACACCCTGTCACACACACACATACATATACAGTATATGAACACCTTCCCTGTTACACCAGCTTGTGGTGCTGGGGGGACCTGGCCGAGCCACGTTACCCAGCCAGTGATCGAGAGGGGTAGAGAGATATAGAGGTAGGGCGAGAGAGAAAATGTGTACTAGAGTCCTCAGCACATTTTTATGTCCTTATATGGCTGTAAACCATGCGGGGGAGGGAGGGGCCGTCGTCTCGCTGTCAGTTTGACATGTGACCTGGAAACAGGAAGTGTTGCGGTTCAGCAGAAGAGAAGTGAGGAAGGGGAAAAGTGACTGCTGCTCAGTTGAGCCGTAGACTGAGAACCGCTTCCAAAACCAGTGACTCAGTAACATCACACCCTCTGTTGGCCACAGGGCATACATATAGGCAGTGTTTACATTGTGAATTTTAGGCATTACATGAGTGGACTTGCAGTCAGTGTAGCACCAGGGTGAGCTAAAAGTTCAGGAGACTTTAAAAGCAGTCAGAACTTAATTTAATGATTAAAAACATCTGTGTTTCTCAGTGGGAATTGTGGCAAATTGTCAAGAAATAAAAAAAATACATAATAAACAAACAGTTTTAAATTAGGGCTGTTGATTAAAATATTTAATCGCGATTAATCTCATGATTGTCCATAGTTAACCGCAAATTAATCACACATTTTTTATCTGTTCAAAATGTACCTTAAAGGGAGATTTGTCAAGAATTTTATACTCTTATCAACATGTGAGTGGACAAATATGCTGTTTTATGCAAATGTATGTAGATATTTATTATTAGAAATCAATTAACAACACAAAACAATGACAAATATTGTCCAGAAACCCTCACAGGTACTGCATTTAGCATAACAAATATGCTCAAATCATAACATGGCAAACTGCAGCCCAACAGGCAACAACAGCTATCAGTGTGTCAGTGTGCTGACTTGACTATGACTTGCCCCAAACTGCATGTGATTATCATAAAGTGGGCATGTCTGTAAAGGAGAGACTCGTGGGTACCCATAGAACCCATTTTCATTCACATATCTTGAAGTCTTGTTTTGTGTCTGACCTTTATCTTGTTTTTTGTCTGCAGGTACGCATAGCAGCTAACTTCGTCATCCACGCCCCACCAGGAGAGTTCAACGAAGTTTTCAATGGTGAGTACTCTGTTTCTCCTCCTCTATATAATGTGTTTTTTGTTTGTTTTTTTGACGCGTGAAAAATGACTGGCATGTCAAACATGATGTTATTTAGAGCTGCAATTATTAATCGATTAGTTGTCAACTATTAAACTAATTGCCAACTATTTTGATAATCTATTAATCGGTTTGAGTAATTTTTTAAGAAATCAATAAAAAATCTAAATTCTCTGATTAAAGCTTCTTAAATGTGAATATTTTCTGGTTTCTTTACTCTTCTATGACCGTAAACTGAATATCTTTGAGTTGTGGACAAAACAAGACATTTGAGGACGTCATCTTGGGCTTTGGGAAACACTGATCGACATTTTTCTCCATTTTCTGACATTTTATAGACCAAACAACTAATTGATAAATCAAGAAAAAATTCTACAGATTAACCAACAATGAAAATAGTCATTAGTTGCAACCCCAATGCATTGTGGGATATTTATGCTGCTGTAGTGTCCACCATATATATATATAATATATATTTATATATTATATATATATATATATTAAATATGATATTGTCTCATATCAATCGCAGGCCCCTGAATTGGATCGGATCTAAATCTTATCGTTGCAGACTTTGTGATATCAGCAAATATCGTATCGTTGTCCAAAGAATCAGTATAATATTGTATCGTGATGAAACTTGTGATTTACAACACCACTAGTCATTTTACATCCTTTTGCAATATTACAACATGCATTGATCTTATTTGATACTGGTGCCAAAATTGGACATGTTCAAAGTGGTTTTAAGTAACAAGTATACATTTTTTCATCTTAAAATTGCCCGTTAGATGTAAGTTTATTGTTGTGAAACTGGGCCTACTTTCACAATGCTCTCTCTAAAATAATTTTTGTAGTTGCTAAACGGGAGCTGAAATTGAAAATCGCTTCTGTTCACGTGTTTTCTTATCATCCCGCTGTGGCCGCCTAGAAAGCAAACTGTGATGTTTTGGCCAAATTGTAGCTCACCCTGCAGCGTCAGTGTTGACACCACGCTGTCAAAGTAGAGCCCCTTTGAGAGTGTGTGTATGTGTTTTGGCATCGTTAAAACCTCGTCCGGCCTCGATAAATGTCGTCACCTCAGAGGAGCGCCGGCGGGCTGTCTGTCTGCCTCTTATCACAGCCTGACAGCCACACACACTCTAAAACACTTTGTCCTCTTTCATCTCTGTGTGATTTTACAGCCGTTTCCACTGAGCTAATTCACCACGTTGGCTTCACTCCGCCGGCAGACTGACTGAAGGCAGCTTTGTCTTTGTGTTGGTGTGTGTGTCACGGTGCTAATCTGCTCTACCTGTCTTCTTCCTCTCCTCTCCATCTTCCTGTCCTCTACTCTCCTTCTTCCTCTCCTCTACATCTTCCTCCCCTCTCCTCTCCTTCTTCCTCTCCTCTACGTCTTCCTCTCCTATCCTCTCCTTCTTCCTCTACTCTACGTCTTCCTGTCCTCTCCTCTCCTCTCCTCTCCTCTCCTCTCCTTCTTCCTCTCCTCTCCTCTCCTTCTTCCTCTTCTTTCTTCTTTCCTCTCCTCTCCTTCTTCCTCTCCTTTCCTTCATCCTCTCCTCTTCTTCTTCCTCTCCTCATTCTTCCTCTC
>CAKAKR010044536.1:0-17246 GCA_916700685.1 Adelosebastes latens | reverse complement strand
AAGTCACAGTTCCTCTCACACTTTCTGGTCTGAAACCACAGAGACACCACAAATAGCTATCATCACCTCTCTGCCTCTGTGCCTCTCGGCTGGCAGCTTATTACATGTGGTGAAACCAAACCAACCAGCAGTCTGTCCTCTCGGAGATTACCGACCCTCGCCGCAACCAGAAAAATAAAACAGTGACCACGCTGAGCTTATATGGATTCATCTAGTGAATCTGTAGAGGTGAAACAATTAGCTGACTAATCCATTAGTCTACCAATAAAAGATTGATAAGGAATGATTTTAATAACAGAATAACAAAACTTCAGCGGTCTAACATTCTCAAATGTGAATATTTGCAGTCTTCTATTCAAAACAAGTAATTTCAACACTCTTGTCACTCAAAGATAGTGACAAGTGTCTGGTGTCAGATGGAAAAACAACAATAACACGATATAATAGTGATGTTTTAATGGTTCCCATTGGGACAGAGGTCAGAGGTCAGAGGGAGCAACAGCTCTGGAGTTGGCAGAGGTTCAGTCTCTTATTTTAGCAGATATTAGCAGGGTGGATCTGTGCAGACAGGAACACAGTTCTACCACTGAAGGAGGATCTTTCTAACCACTGAGCGATCACGCCAACACCCACAATCACTTACATTCACAGGACGACCCCACCCTCTGAGCTATAAACTCAAATATGTTAAACAGGCAACCAGGCTGTACACGACGACTATCTGAACCCCTACCTAGACTCAGAGGAACAACCTAAAAGGTCTCATAAAGTTGAAAAAGCTCTTAAATTATCTGGATATGAAGCACCTTATACAACAGCAGGCTTTTTTAAAAAAAGATGTTCTCGCTGCGTCTGGTGAGAAATGATATTCCAGAGAAAGGAGGGGAGGGGAGAAGCTGTTAAATCCACCCAACAGACCGTCTGGACTTAGAGGGTTTCACGGCACTAGCCATGAAATCTCCAATACACCACCGTCGGCTGGCAGGCGTCCGCACACACGCACGCACATCCGAGCACACACATGCAGCGCCGGGATTAAATCCTAAATTTGGTTGGCAGCCACCGACGGGGCTCATGTAGATCCAGCTGAATATCAAAACATATTCGGGGGGGATTTTCAGGACAGGAATTAACAGCCCCAGAACGAAGAGAGCTCAGACACAAACGCTACCTTCAAAAACAGACGGGTAGGAACACAGGAAATACCTCCTTTTAATGCACGTACTTATATACATTTGCTGCACATATGGAGGAGGACGGAGGAGGGAAAAGGGAGTGAGGTGATTTTTAGTCTCGTGTTGAAGGGATTTTTACGGCAAGAATACTGATCCAGAATTAAGCACACAATAAAAAACTCAGTAAAACCTGAGCCAACACTACCCCCCCTGAGCACACCGCAGCAAAAACTCAACAGGAAGCAACACGTCATCGGATATTTTAGAGACTCTGACTGGGGGAAAAGTTACTTGGAGGTCTTTCAGCAAGAGACACTTTTGCTTCTTAGAGCTCATCCAAAGGCACTGAACATGGAGAAAAAGAGTACTGGACCATGTGTAACTACATTATGCAACAAACTCATACAATATTAATTGTGTTTAAAATATTCATTACCGTGGTCAAAGGGAAAAAAGTAACAGTTTTGGGTCTTTAACATGCCGAAGGGAAGATCTATGCCTCTCAAACTTTGGGGGGAAGCCTTCTTTACAACAGCTGGGCGGGAAGCCAGCACATACCCAGCATGCATTGCGTTGCCAGTCGGAGCTACACATGTCCAAACAGGCCGCATATCTTATTTTAAAGCTTTATTCATCCAGAGTTAAGTCTGCTCTTCTGATGCAACCACTGATTTCCAACTCACTATTAACAACACATTAATCAATTAACAGATTAGCGTCAACTATCAAATTAATCACCAACTATTTTGATAATCAACTAATTGGTTTCAGTCATTTCTTAAGCAAAAAATTTGTTTTAAATGTGAATATTTTTGGGTTTCTTTACTCCTCTATGACAGTAAACTGAATATCTTTGAGTTGTGGACAAAACAAAACATTTGAGGACGTCATCTTGGACTTTGGGAAACACTGATCGTCATTTTTCATCATTTTCTGATGACAAAGCATGAATTCAGACTTTTTACAAATCAATATCATTATGTAGTTATTTCGGCATCATTTTTGATCAGTGTAATGCAATTAAATCACAGCACAATCTGTTTATTTTGGGTTCATACCGCAGTACTGACGTGTGGCTTGCTAGATACAGTCAGTGCAATGGCACTGTATGTGAATACAGCTCGCCGCCGAGTGATGTTATGAACCCAGACACAACGGCGTTTGGTTTTCTGACATATCTGGGACTTCCACAACATGTACAAAGCAGCAACAGTGGTCATTTCTTCCATGGTTGATGGAGGAAATAAAAGTTGTTGGTATCTATGGAGACGTCTATCATGAATGAAGACAAATGATACCGGCGGTCCAACTTGTGCGAGTAAAGCAAGGCGAAAATTTGCTTGGCTCTTGGTGTGAACACAACATAACAGTATTACTGACAGCTCACACTGTTAGCTATAGTTGCACCAAACAATTGTTTTCATTATTGATGAACCTGCTAAATATAAATCACAATTTCCCAGAGCCCAAAGTGACATATTCAAATTGCTTGTTTTGCCAATTAATAGTCCAAAACCCCAAAATATTCAATTTACAATGATATAAAACGAAGAAAAGCAGCAGATCCTCACATTTGAGAGGCTGGAACCAGCAAATATCTGACATTTTTGTTGCTATAACATTTTTTTGGCATAACTGTTTCAGCTGTACTTTCAGCCACAACAAAGATCTACAAAGATACTTCACAGAAACTTCTTAACTTTTTCACATCTGAAATTTCTTTCATACGGGTGTCTCATTTTCTCCTTTCTTGTGTTGATTAATGGATGGCACGTACTTGTGTAAATCTCTCCACTGCATTCCTTAATCAGTTTTCTGATCACGGTAATCTTTTACCATCTTATTTTGTAATCTTTCCAGCAGGGCTTTTGGCAACGCATCAAATGGTGTGCCAATGCAGCACATTGAATTGAAATTGACTTGTATTGACTGGCAGCCTGGCAGGCTGGTTGACAGACCAGACAAAACATGTTTGCTGGATGATATCAGAGCCGAGAAGTGAATCTTCTTACCATTTAGATTCATGTGCTCCCCACTCCCACCTTAAATCCTCCTTCCCACCACAACCCCCCCATCCCTCCGTCCCTCCCTCTATCTCTCAGTTACTCATTTGGAAAGACATGAGAGGCATTTTCACAGCAAATAACAACAAAGCTTTTGCATGTAAGAACAAACCAGCTGTACCTTGCAAGAGTTACAAAATACCAGAGAGAGCTCGGCTGCACCTGAACGCACAGAGAGAGGAAGATAAAAGGAACCAAAACAACAGGAGGGAAGAGGAAGAAGAGGAGCGGGATATAAGACTGATGGAAACGCATGACTCACCTGTGCGCTCGATGTAGTCGACACATTTGTCGATGAAGAGTGGGATGGGTCGGTCTGATGTCACCAGGTTCTGCAGGGGAACGCCAAAATAGTTGCTCTCCCAGGTTCTCCGGGTGGGGGGGTACAGAGGCTTCGGGGGCTTGGAAGATTTCGGCTATAAAAGGGGGGGATGAGAGAAAAAGAAGAGGGGCGAGATGAGATAAGAACCAAGGGAGTGGGGAGGGAAAGAGCAGGAAAGATGGAGGGGAAGGAAGGAGGCAAGAAAGGAAGGGAGAGGAAAGAGACGATAGATGACAAAGCAGGGAGGACGGGAGGAGAAAGGGGGATGGAAAGGAGTAAGAAAGAGAAGGGAAGTAGGGAGGGAAAAAATTAGGAAATAAGGAAAACAGAAGAGAAGGAAAGGGGAAGTAAAAATAGGAATTTACAAGTTTAAAAAGAGAAGAGATGGTAGAGATGATAGTAAGGGATGAGGGGAAAGAGCAGGAAGGATGGAGGGGATATGAGGCAAGAAAGGAAGGGAAAAGAAAGAGATAAAGCAGGGAGGATGGGAGTAGAAAGGGGGATGGAAAGGAGTAAGAAAGAAAAGGGAAGTAGGGAAGAAATTGAAAGTTTAAAAACAAGAAATTAAGAGACAGAAAAAGAGGAAAGAAGCCAAACGGGGTGATGGAGGAGAGACAATAGTAGGTAGGAATGATAATAAGAGATGAGGGGAAAGAAAAGGAGAGAAGGGGAAGTCAAGGAAAAATATGTTTTAAAGAAAGAAAAGATAGAGCATGAAGAGATAGACAGAAGAGGGAATTGAGGAAAAAGACACAAGGGAGAGCAGAAATGAAAAGAGGGTGATGAGGAGGCAGAAGATAGAGACAAAGAAGAAGAAGAGGAGGAGGAGGAAGAGGAGGAGGGCAGTTGGGGAATAGATCAGACAGAAAGTTAGTGGGATGAAGGGAGAGAGAGAGAGAGAGGGAGATAGCAGAGGGAGGTTCATGTGGAGGAAGACGAGAAGAACAACAACAGACAAAACCGTTATTCAAGACCGAAGCTGGGACGAGTAACGAGGTGCCGAGGTGGCTTTGATTTCCCACACTCCTCTGCTCTTCAAAGTGTTGTCATGCCTACAGCGGTTCGGCCTCAACTCTAATTGGCCGGGACGGCGACTAAACACCTTCCATTTTGTACCTTGTGGTTCTCCTTTCGCTCTCCCCTCTGATTATCAAAGACAGTTTGACTGTTCCAACAATGCCCTGCATTCATGACGCCCATGTAGCGCCGGCGGCTGTTTCTATACTGATTTGCACACTATTATCTGATTTGTGCCAGCGTGTTCGCTCGCGTGCGCGTGTGTGTGAACTACGATTGTTGTGTGTGTTGGGCGACGGAGAAACTGACAAATCGTGCATGCTGTGATTGTTTTGCTTCACACTGCAATTGCTAAACAGCAGTACCGCCAAAAGGCAGATTTGTTGTGTATTATATTTGTCGAGTGGCTGCAAACATGTATAATCAGAATCAGATGTTGTAGCTTAAGATCTGCAGCATTTGAAATCATGCAAGTTTGTTTCAACGAGGCTCAATTTAAGGTATAAAGAGGGGAAATATTGAGGATGCATTTTGAGTTTGAAAATGGAGGTAGTTTATATTGCCGTTTTAGATTTCATATGTGAATCTCTAATGCAAATTAAGAAGTAATTTGTTAGGAGTTAATTACTGTTTAAGTCTAGCTCTTCCGTCAGCTCCGTTTTCTTTATCCATCCATGGTCAGCTCCATCGGGGCCGTTTGAATGCATTTAACATAAATGTCAGTATATGGGTGCTCTACAGTTGTAGCGTCGGCACATTTGACCACGGATATGACCGCGTTACCGCGATACGATAATGTATAATGATAATGAGTTAACATGCAGCTTTAGCTGTGATGTCTAGCTCTGCTTTTCCTGACAATGTGTGAAACCCAAAGTGTTTCCATACTTTACTGGATGTGCAGTGTTTACCACGCTGGATTTAACATGGGAGGGTAATAATACATCCATGGTTTCGGCTCACTGCGGCGTTGTTTTGGCTTTTGAAACAGATATGACGCCACGTCGGACTACAACAATAAAAGCGGTAACTTCCTTCTTCGCATAGACTCAAATGAAGCAAATATATCGTTTCTGGCATTAAAAAGTCAATTTCAAAATCGCAATACATAGGTGAATCTATTTTTTCCCCATCCTTAATGTGTGGGCGTGCGTACATGTACAATCTGTGCTTTTAACTGCATGTTAAACAGCTGTTTGATTAACATTTTTCTTCATTTGTAGGTGTCTTTTTCTACAGAAAAGTGCTGGTTTAATTTCCCCGTGCATACAGTATTTGTCTTAGATGATCGTGGCTATATTAAACGCTCTTGCTTATACATTCGTGAGTGCGCTCAGCCGTCTCAGACAAGCCTTTAGAGAGCTGTTGTAAAGGAAAAGCAGGCATGTTATCACAGATGCAGCCTCTGCTCTGAGATTATGCAGACAGAGCCCTAACTGTCTTTAACAGTGTGTCTTTTATCAGGCTTTATTATTGGTCGTCTGGGGGCCTGTAAGGTGGGGGGGAGGCTCATAAACCATTTCAGCAATGGGTCAGATCAATCAATTATCAAATTAGTTTATTCTAACCGTGGGTCCCGGGCCGATTAAAAACAGAAATCTGCTCATATCTCACACCCACACACTACTATACACAATCTCTTCTGCTCTCATTCACATACACACTCTTTCATGCTCTCGCTCATATTCAATGCACTGAAGCTCCCTTTCAGTCACCCTCAAAAAGACACAAGAAAGCGTTGGCTCTTGGAGGCTATAATATCTTTGCTGTCTTGCTTCTTTCTGTCTTTTGTCGCTCTATAAAAATTACTTTTAAACGGCCCTGTTTGCTAAAAGCAGTTGATAAAACACATATACACGTATAAAGATATTTTTAAAGACGGATATTTTTCTCTACGTTTTGGCCTTTGTTCACACGCAAACAGAATTTCGGGTCTGTGTCGACGTGTAAAACGGAGCGTTTGGGGAAACGATGACGTCCTCTCCTCATTTCATGCCCATTGTTGCTTTGTGTAATGATCATGCGCCAGAAACAATAACAAAGATGTCGGACTACTGGCTTTTTTATGTTTTGTTCGCGCTGCTCGGACTAATTATTACTTTACATCATGTGCTTTTGGGTGATTGAAGGTGAGGTTTGGAGCATTCAGAAGGGTCATCTATAGATATAAACCCGAATAACCTCCCTTTCCTCATTTATGCATGTAAAGAGACAGTTGATGACAGTAGATTGGTGACAGGAGTCCCAGCCCCCCACCAACAATAACTGTCATCACACTGACTGTAATGAAGATGAAGGAACTTGTGATCTCACTTATGGTGACATGTAAATATTACGGCGAGCGTTTGGAGTCGTTTCGGCGTTCAAACAAAGGTCGCGTGGACAGAGTTTTCTTTTTTTTTTTATTATTATTATCTGTGTACGTGGAGACAGGGCCTGAAATTCTGCAAAAGTCAGATTCATGACAGACAAGACTCACCTTCTTCGGTTCCTTTGGCGTCTTCTTCTTCTTCTTCATCTTCTTGTCCTCCTGCTCGGGGTCCGAGGTGATGGCGGGGTTATCTATCCCGCCCTTCCAGGGGTCGGCAGGGGAGAGCAGCGGGTCCTCCTCGCTGCCCCGTTGGGCTCTTCCCTTTTTCTTTTTCTGCGTGGCAGGGCCCGACTCCTCCCCATCGCTGTCGGACTGGAATCGTCTTTGGTAGGCCTTTGTCTTGCTGAACAGGATTTTAGAGCGATGTTTGTATTTCGACGGCCGCCGTCCGGCCTGACACTTCCTGTCAAATCCATTCTCTTCCTCTCCTCCTCCGTGGAGGCCGTGCAAGCCGCCAAAGGAGTTTCTTATTTTGACCAGGCGGCTGTGCGTGTCATCGGGCACAGCGTATATGTCGTCGTTGTGGAAGCCCCTGGACCTTAGCAAGGTGTCCACAGGGTCTGCATAGTTGTCTGACGCCTCCACGTCCTCGCTGTGCGTCATCGGGCCACGTTGCAGCCGACGGTTGCTTCGCATGCCAGCCTCAATGGTTTTGAGCAGGTTGGGGTCCAGCTTTTTCACATTAGGTTTGGGGAGCACTGGTTTGGGCCGGACAGGTGGAGGCACTTTGTGGTTGCGTTCGTAGTCTCCAACAGGCGTGCTATGGACCGGGTACTCGTTGCCTTCTAGGTCGATGCGGTACTTGGCCCGCTCGCTGGGTGTGGGGAGAAGCTGAACGTCATCACCTATTGGACTGTAAGGTGGGGGGGCCTCGTTGTCATCATCAGATTCTGGGTAATAGGTGTTGTAGTGCGGGGAATGGCTATGGGGCGAGGTGGGGAAGACGTCTTCACTGGCGCCGGTGGTGCACTCCCGTGACGAGCTGTCAAACAGGAAGGAGCTCTCAATGTTGGGCTTTTTCTCCAGCACTTCATTGAAAAAGGGTGTAAACACCTCTGTCTGCCGGTGATACTGTGACAGTGAGTAGAGCGCCGTAAACTTGGCAGCGATCTCCGTGGCGATGTGCTCCCCCTCCGTCATCAACTCCTTGATGGCATCGTTCTCAAAGAAGTCTGCCTGGCTGTCTGTAATCGCCACCATCTGGACGGGGATCACGTCCTGGACTTCAGCCAAGAACGCCCGCAGGGTCGCCATGGAAGCCTTGCGTTTGGCAGAGTAGACCAAGATGTAGCCGTGCACCAGTTCATCTTTGCGGACACCGATAGCAGTGTGGTAGGAGAGGACAGTGACCTGGATCCTCCTCCTGCTGTCCCCGATGATCTTGTCCAGGATCAGCGTGTTGCTCTGGCCCGGCTGCCCTGCGCTACAGCAGTGTGAGTCTAGGAAAGGCGAGAGGATGAGGTCAACGCTGAAAGGATCCCAGCACATGGCGCACATGACTATCCTCAGGTCCGTCTCTGACATGTCTTTGATAGAGGGCAGCGGGGCCAAGACGTCAAAGTTATGCTTCAGCCCCTCCAGCACTGCTCGGAGACCCTGTTTAATTTGGAACTCTGTGAATTTACGTGGAAACGCCCCGGAGGGGATGTCGACAAAGGTGCACTGCAGCTTGTTTGCCAGCTGTTGGCCCTGGTGCCTCAGGATAGGTATGTTTTTGCAAACACTGTCCCTCTGATTAGCCAGGATTAGAATGAACGGCAGTGGCTGAGCGAACCTGTCTCTCCTACTCTGTGCTATCTCCGCTCTGATCCTGCCTATGCAATCTCCAATACAGTTGAGGGACTCTATGGAGTTGAATACACAAAAGCAGCCATGTGGCTTGAAGGTGGTGACCCACGTGTGGCTGAAGAGCAGCGTGGAATTGACGTCCACTGGAAGAAGCTCCAGTTCGTAGATTTTACCATCCAGGGTGTATTCATCATCTGTGGACTGAGCTCTGATCTCATTGGCTAGTTCCTGTGAGAGACCCTCCCTTCCCAGGAGGCAGAGGTTGATCTTATCGATGTTGGCACTGTTATAGTAGAGATTGGAGCGCCCGTGGTCGAGCTGCACCAGCCTGTTTGCTAAAACCTGCTCCACTTTCAGATCCACACAGTTCTGCCCACTCAGGCATGTCTCCTTGGTGGGATGGTAAACAAACCCAATGTGTTTGAGGAGGAGCGACTCTCTATCTGGGGCAAGTTTCTGCAGCGCTCTGTATCTGGGCTCCTCATTCAGCACGCTGTGAATTTCGCTCATCTTGTCGCAGCTGGGGGTGGCATTCAGATCCAAGTCATAGAACAGCTCAGCGTGCTCAAAAAGCATTTCCTGAAAATCCTCTTTGGCCCTTTCAACTATTTCCTGCTGGTGTCTACAGTAAACATCCCTCCTATCTGATTCGGTGATGTACTTGTAGGCTTCGTCCTCCATGACAAAGCACATGACTTCCTCCCAAGGCTGCCCCGCGCTGATAAAATGAACCCTGTCCAGCGTCTTCTTGAACCTGTCTTTCATCTCCACCCGTCTCTTCTCTGACAGCAAGTGCTGGACGTGGTTGTGGTAAATCCTCTCACCGTCGAGTGTGTCGAGGAGGTCGAAGGGTATCCTGCGGTCACTGATATCGATGTGGTCCGTCTCATCCCACGGCGTTTGTTCCAGAACCACAAACCAGTACTGGAAATCGGGCCGGTTCCGGATCACGCTCTGCGCCTCAGGCCATGAGAGGTGCTCCACCTCCTCCAGGTTGTTGAGGAGGTTGTTAAGGGTTTTCGGTAGTGTCGTCAGGTACTCCTCCCTCCTCCTCTTGATGTGCTCCTGCTTCAGTTGTGCAATGTGCTTTGTGAACATGTTGCGTGCTTTCTTGGAGCCCTCCAGGGTGATGAACTCATCATAGTCAGACTGGCCCTTCAGATTGTTGATCACCGTTTTCCACGTGGTGTGGTAATCTCTCACCGTGTGCACTATCAATTTCTCAAATCTATCTGTTAATGAGGCAACGAGCTGCCGCTGGACTTTGTACGCCTCCAGGTATGGCACAGTTTTTGGCTTCCCCCTCGTCTTATCCAGCTGCTGGATGAGGGCGTTGAAGCAGACCTCCGCGTTGATGTTGGAGCGCGCCGACGTCTCAATTAGCTGCAGGTTTTTCTTGCTGGCAACGAAGGTCTGCAGGTCCCTCAGGTGCTGGTCCACACACTCGTCACATTTTGTGGCGGCAACGACGATGGGCTTCTTTGACTTGACAATATGGGAGTAGAGGCTGTTGACGAACTTCATTTGGTCATCAAACTTCCTGTTGCATCCCTTGCTAACGTCGATACAGAGCAGAAAGCCGTCGATGTTCAGCTTTCCATCAGGCATCTGCTTCTGGTCAAAGTCCTGCTCCAAGCCAAGCTGGTCCGTGCAGATGTACATCAGCTTCTCTGCCGACTGGAGCTTGCTCGCTGCCGCCCGTTTGGTGTACGGCTGCAGGTTCGTACTCCGATGCGGAAGGAACGTCTGGTCATCGATGAACTCTGTTTGTTCGATGATTTGTATTTTACAGTCCAACCCATCGTCCCCTCGATGGGACACCTCCCCCCAGTACAGGAAGTGGTCATTGTTAACCACGCGCCCCCCAAAGTCTATTGTGCTCAGCACTGAGGTGTGCTCCGAGTAGTAGCTGTCCGCATTAGGGTGAATGTATCGGTTGCATAGGCAGGACTTGCCAACGCCACAATTTCCCTTATCTTTCTCCGTCCCCGAGAGGCCAACCACGCTGACTGCGAATGACGGGGGGCGCGCATCCTTGTTCTTGGCCATTATATCCCCCCGCTCATCGCTAACTTGGTCACTTCCAGTAAAAAGGGTCAAGATATCATTCCAGTTCTGCTTGTCAGTGATACAGAGGCACATTCATCCTGATTTCCCTCGGCAGTGGTCCAACTCGGTGTATCTCTCTCAGTTTCTATCCGGGGTCTTCTTTAAGCTGGGATAGAACAGCCGGCTTCTCCTTTTATCACCTGCCTGCAAGACATGGAATTCACAATTAGGAAAAGATAGAGGCAAAACAAACAAAAACATATTGGCACTCATTTGTCCTCAGAGCACTTCAGTCTCCTTATCACAAAAAAATATAATTAGCTTTTTGTTTCTCAGCACATCCCCCTGGGACATACATGCACATGTATGCATGGTGTGGTGATTTTAAACAACAAATCAGACATGTTAATCTGGCATTACACTGAGTTATCAGGAAATTAGACAAAGGTACACATTATCACACATTGTGCAGGACAAAATAATCCCTCCTAAATGGTAAAAGCTTAATAAAAAGGTCTTTGATCGGTCTTTCATGTATTAGTAGTAAAATGTGCTGGTCTTAAAACACTACCATAATAGGTTTATAATACAAAAATGTGATGAAAAAGCCCCGTGCATTTTTAAAAAATTAGTTGCAATATCAAAATGGACAAAAACAAAAAGTGTGACAATACGACTTATATAAGAGAAAAGGGAGAGTAATTCAATCACAGCAATGTCACTTTTCCCCTCGCAGAGAAAAAGAAGTGCTTTCAACCAATTTGTGCCGAGGCAGGATAAAAATGGCATGCAACTCCAGCCCTTTGACAGCCACTGACCTAGAAATGATTTGCTTCGCTGTGAGAATGAAACGGAGAAAATAAATCAGTTCACAGATTTGTTATCATTATCGTCGGCACAACCTACGGCTGCATGATTAGGGCTAAACGTATAATCCTGATTATTTGGTCCGTCATTCTCGAAAAATGTATTTTGCATGACATTCTGGTTATAATTATTAATCCTAATTGTCTTTATTATCTAAATTATTTTGCTGCTTGCACATTATCTGTTTAAACATTAGCAACAAGGTGAAATAAAATGTATTCAGCAGCAGGATTCAGCAATTACAGATTGTAAAAACTAAAAATGTGGCATCTGTGCAGCCTTTCTATCATTATTATCTGGGATTGCCACAGTCAAATAAGCCTGAACCCTTCCGTGACCTAACTAGAGGCTGATAACTGATAACTGCGGAGAGAATTGCAGTCATTGTTGTGTTTTACAGAACGATGGCAATCAGCCAGTGAATTTGCCTGCGTGAGCTGGAAACGCTCGCTGCAGCACGACGGCATGCTGAGCCTGAGAAACTGCACCAGAGCAGGAATTCGGGTCCACCGACACGACTCGAGCAATGAGGTTTCCCCTGACTGTTTATAGAGGCCAAGGTGATGATGTCACCTGTGTGGGGGGGTTTTGTACAAGGAAATAAGACGTTTGTGAGTTCAGCAGATCTAAATCAACCTTTAGAAACAAGCAACATGTGTATGGAAACTGATTCAGAAGGAGGATACGTGGATGTTACACACTGAATTCCAATAATCTAATATATAAAAGAGATCACACAACCCATTTTCCTATAAGTGACACAGTTGTGCATAACCTGAGGGTGAACTACCTGCCGGAAATGTTTCCCTAAATGTTTAGTCAGCCTCCAACCAGGAGTTTCTTGTCCCTCAAACACACCCAGGACATTAGCTGGTGTCAGAAAGCAAACCGACCAGCAGGTCTGTCAGGTTTACAAATCTATCCACTAGCCCCTACAATAGCTTCTGTGCTGCTACAAGCGCCACACCTAACTGTAGCAGGAGACGTGTACCTGCGCATGTATGAACAGGTGAAGCACATGTGCACATACACTTAACAGGTGGCATTAATGCCCGCAAGCAAGGTATTTCCATTTCCAAATGCCCATCACAAATTAGCAAAGTCAGAGTGATGTCTACAAATTGCACAGCCAAAACAATCCTAAATATTGTAATTTATTATATTAAACAGTACAAAACAAGCCACTCTTCTCACCGGTGACACTGCAACTAGGAAACATCTGGAACCATTACTTGGCAATACACTATGACCTTCAATTACAGCAACTGAAATCTATTAATTTTGTGTTTATCGACTACCCAACTGATTATTACAGCCCTACATTCCTCCCCGCCTCCCATCCAAAACCACAGTGTTTGAGCAGATCAGTCGCCCAAATCCACACATCTGTTTTGCATTTATTGTCTCACAAAGTCTATCACTCTGCTGTCAACACGCAGCGTCGACAGAAGACTTCTGAATAAATGTTAACATGTATGAAGTGGGGCTGTCAGTGGCATGATTGTCCATAGTTAATCACGAGTAATCGTAAATGAATCTCACTTTTTTATCTTTTCAAAATGTACCTTAAAGGAGAGATTAAGTATTTAATACTCTTATCAACATGAGAGTGAGCAAATATGCTGCTTTATGCAAACGTATGTATATATTTATTATTGGAAATCAATTAACAACACAAAACAATGACAGATATTGTTCAGAAACCCTCACAGGTACTGCTTTTAGCATAAAACAATATGCTCAAATCATAACATAACATGGCTGACTTGACTATGACTTGCCCCCAAACTGCATGTGATTATCATAAAGTGGGCATGTCTGTAAAGGGGAGACTCGTGGGTACCAATGGAACCTATTTTCATTCACATATCTGGAGGTCAGAGGTCAAGGGACCCCTTTGAAAATGGCCATTACAGTTTTTCCTCGTCAAAATTTAGTGCAAGTTTGGAGCATTATTTAACCTCCTTCACAACAAGCTAGTATGACATGGTTGGTACCAATGGATTCCTTAGGTTTTCTAGTTTCATATGATGCCCGCTACAACCTAAAAACCGCAAGTTGCATTAATGCATTAAAGAAATTAGTGTCGTTAAAACAATTTTGCATTAACGTGTTATTATTGCGTTAACTTTGACAGTCCTAGTATGAAGTATACTATAAAGTATACTATAAACACCTGGCTGTGACAGCCTTATTACTGCAAAAGCCCAAACTGTATTTGTGCTGCGCTAATAGCTAAAAGTAGCCCTGTGCATCATGATTAGTCCATTCACCGTGAGGCTGCGGGGGGGATTAAGGTATCACTTGGCAGGCTGGTTTTAGAGATGACTAAATGTTGTTAAGCCTGAAACACGGCAGAACACACTGCCAGGGATGGCAGACCCTTTTAAAGCTGCACCCGGCTGGATTTCTAGGCGACAATAAACAAACCTAAATCACAAAGCAGGGCTCCAACAGAGAAGAGGGTCCCATCGACTTTAGATGAGGCGCCACTGACTCATTATGTTTCCCCAGAAGAAGTTCTGATCTTGTGTACTGGCAACTCTCCTCCCACAGGAAGAGATGAATCAAAACTTAGCAGAAAACTGCCTCCTATTAAGCCGAGAGTGAGCTCTCCGGCCAGAGAAAAATGGACTCAAACATTACAATCATTCCCCCTCTCTCCTCTTAGTATAAATCATGACAGACTAGCCAGGGCTGACCGCGCCTCACAGCATTTCTGGGTACTCACTTTCACATTTTTTTACCGTTACCTGTCACTGCCATTTTTCAGCTGCTAGTGAAGTTGCATAATGCAGTTTTAAATGTCAGCTCCCTCACCATCAGAGGAACTATAGTTGTAATACAACAAAACATAACAGAGAAACTACTCAAAACTTTCTGAAATGTCAAAATGAAATAATCAGCCAGTCTGCTTTAAGTGTGTAGAGGTGAGACCATCTTATTACATGTGGAATATGACTAATTTAGCTTGAGTCAGTGGTGACATTTTCTTCATTTTAAATTCACTGTGCGATTGCTCAACAAAACATCTTCGCTGCGGCAAAAAGCTTTGATTGCATCGATGACTTTGACTCAAAACTATGTGAAAGGCACTGGCGCTGGTGCTAGTTGGAAAATAACTTCCTTTAAAAGCACCTCTGACGTTTTTAACCAGAAAGTTGTGTTGTCAAATATCACAATGAATCGTAAATTAATCGCACATTTTGTTATCTGTTCAAAATGTGCCTTAAAGGGAGATTTGTCTCCCTTTAATATTTAACACTCTTATCAACATGAGAGTGGACAAATATGCTGCTTTTTGCAAATGTATGTATATATTTATTATTGTAAATCAATTAACAACACAAAACAATGACAGATATTGTCCAGAATCCCTCACAGGTACTGCATTTAGCATAACAAATACGCTCAAATCATAACATGGCAAACTGCAGCACTGCATGTAATTATCATAAAGTGGGCATGTCTGTAAAGGGGAGACTCATGGATACCCATAGAACCCATTTACATTCACATATCTGGAGGTCAGAGATCAAGGGACCCCTTTGAAAATGGCCATGACAGTTTTTCCTCGCCAAAATTTAGCGTAAGATTGGAGCTTTATTTAACCTCCGTCGTGACAAGCTAGTATGACATGCCTTGAATGTCAATTTTTCCACCGTAGTATCAAAAGATCTATATTTTGAAAGGTATTGTATCCAAGATAGAAATTCCAGTATTGTGACAACACTACCGGGAAGATAATCTTAAAAAAAACTACATCACCCTCCTCCTCCAGAGTCAGGTCCAGACCTGAAGCCGAGCATCACTCATATCTGACTTCCCCTTCCCGAGGTGTCAATGACGTAAGAACAACAGTTTATAGGCCGACTGACACCATCAACCCTGCCGTCACTCACAGCAGAGGTCGTTGGTACTGGGGCCCTTGTGTGGTCTGTTGAAGCTGATGTACTAATATTGAATATTTCCCACCATATTAGCATTTGCCAATATGCATTTTTGTCCTGGTCTTAAAGCAGATGAAAAGCTTTTCAGACGTACCTGAGCATTTCTGATGAAGCTGATATCAACAACTAGGCATCTCTGCTCATCAAGAGGACAAAACAATAAATGCAAAACACTCTCTTACACATTATCTGGATATTAAATGTTACAGCCACAATTATGCAATAAAATAATGCTTCCAAACAACATGTACTACCTTCAGAGTCAGAAAATCCAGCTGATTTACAATAATAAATATATACATATATTTGCATTAAGCAGCATATTTGCCTACACCCATGTTGATAAGAGGATTAAATACTTGACAAATTTCCCTACATTTTGAATAGATAAAAAATTTGATATTTTAATTTAATCGATTGACAGCCCGACTTCAAACACACTGAGGAGAAAACACCTGAACAGACTGTAAAGAATAAAGAACAATAAAGAACCTAACTGATATTTAATGGCTCCCACTAATAATTAGTGCATTTAACAATCTCTGTAACTGAGGATTTTTTTTTTAAGTACACTGAGAGGACTGCAATTGGCTGGAGAAAACCCATCAGGGTAGCTTATTAGATAAAAAGCCGGACTATCCCTTTAACCACAGTTTGGGTAAAGGGCACAGGGAGCTGCAGCAGTGTCTGAGTCGATGCAAACGGCATGCAGAGCTGCAGCAGGACAAACCCACTGCCCTGACTGACTGACTGACTGACTGACTGCTGCTGCTACACACTAAATAAACTAGTCAATAATAAGCTGCTAAGTGTAACTACAACTCCTCATCACAGCTGAGACGTTGATAATGTCGGAAAATCCAATAATCATCTGAACCAGTGGCACTCCTGGATGTGACCCTGCATCCATCCATCCATCCATCCATCCATCCATCCATCCATCCATCCATCCATCCATCCATCCATCCATTCACAATGCTAACATTAGCGATTAGCAGGACATTAAAACCTGGCAACCCAGCAACTTCTAAACAAACTGAGAATATGTTTAAAAAAAAACACAGAAATGAGAGATAAAAACTAACATAATGTTAAAGGCTGTGAACTCTGGTATCATTACAGTCGTTAATATGTGAATTTAATTTTAATTTCTGTTTGTTAACGTTAAAATGAAACCTAATGAAAAGGGTGGATATCACGTAAAACATCAAACTCTAAAGAGGGCACAACTAGGGAGAGAGAGCTACGATGCAGCACATATGAAGAAATAAGGAAAAAAATATTTACAAAAATTAAAGGTAAACTCCAAGATTTTGATTCCCTCTCTGACCAAAATAAAATACAACATCTACTTGGAGAAAATAGTGTCATCAGCATAGAAGCTGCAGGATGTGTCAGTGATGTCACAGCCTAAGAGACAACAACAACAACACATAATAGATGTAACTCACACTCTGCCTTTTATTTACTCCTCTACTTCATGGTTTTTTTTTTTTTTACATTTATCCTTTGATATTGCAATATATTGTTATTAATTGTTTTTTAGTTGTTTGCTTGTTTTATTGACACAACAAACATTAATTACTTCTTTATTGTTTTCTTCCATTTACATGCATGTTCTTTTTAAATATCTATATATTGTAA
>CAKAKR010044531.1:0-12429 GCA_916700685.1 Adelosebastes latens | reverse complement strand
TGGGTTCTATGGGTACCCACGAGTCTCCCCTTTACAGACATGCCCACTTTATGATCATCACATGCAGTTTGGGGCAAGTCATAGTCAAGTCAGCACACTGACACACTGACAGCTGTTGTTGCCTGTTGGGCTGCAGTTTGACATGTTATGATTGGAGCATATTGTTTGATGCTAAATGCAGTACCTGTGAGGGTTTCTGGATCAATATCTGTCATTGTTCTGTGTTAACTGATTTACAATAATAAATATATACATACATTTACATAAAGCAGCATATTTGTCCACTCCCATGTTGATAAGAGGATTAAATACTTGACTAATCTCCCTTTAAGGTACATTTAGAATCGATTGACAACCCTAAAATAATGTGATTTAACTCGTGTTGAACCGTTAATCTTTCTAATGTTTATATTACAGTGAATGAGTACTTTTACTTTGATACTTTGAAGTTACTGTGAGGAACTTTTAACTGGTGATGAAACTAATCCTCACTGCTGTCAGACTCTGCTGCAGTAAAATTAGAGGTTTTGTGAATATGGTGCTCAGAAACGCCCCGCTGTCGTCCACAGGGAGCGCCAAAACCAACACAAAGTTAAAGTTCCTCGTCGTAACTTTAAGTTCATTTGACAGCTGATTCTGCAGGACTTTACTTGTAGCAGAGTATTGTTTACATTGTTTACTAAATGATAAAATATCTGAATACTTTTCCACCACTGGCAGATTCTTTAACGATAGAAACGTCCCCGTTTAGCGTCCGACGCCTCCTGTGACTCACTCTCATTCACATTAACTCACAGTAATCAGTTAAACTGTCATGTTCAGTACAAAGTCCGTTCCTTTGTGTTTGTAACCGGTGCAGAAGAAGAATGACAGTAAAGCTTCAATATACTGCAACCATAAAGATATGAAGACGATAAATAACACTTTATTACCCACAATCCAACAGGAATCTAACCCACGTCCTCAGGCGTGTGGACAGCAGGACGTCTCTGTTTCACGTCCTCACACATTAAAGAAATAAAGTATTGATTTAACCCTTAAGTAAATAAAATGGAGAAAATAACAACAAATAATTGAACAAATAGATAAATAATTATTAAAACAATAATAATAATAATAATAATAATAATAATAAAAAATAATAATATTAATTAAAACAACAATAATAATAATAATAATAATAACAGTAAATAATAATAATAATAATAATAATAATAATTAAAACAACAATAATAATAGTAAATAAAAATAAAAATAATTAAAACAATAATAATAATAATAATAATCAAAACAATAATAATAGTAAATAATTAAAATAATTAAAATAATAATAATAATAGTAAAAATAATAATAATAATAATAATAATGAAAACAATAATAATAACAATAGTAAATAATACTAATACTAATACTAATACTAATAATAATAATAATAATAATAATAGTAAAATAATAATAATAATACATAGTAAATAGTAATTAAAAATAAAAATACATGTAAAAAAGATGGTTAATTAAACGTGTATGAAAACAAAGGGACCAATAATCTCCGTGTTACAAAAGACCGTCAAGTAACGCCGCGGCGTCGTGGGTTTACGTTGGAGCCCGGTGCGTCACTTCCTGTTGCTAAAGGGCGCCTCAGTGCGTCGCTATCCGATGCTGAGGGGCGCCGACCAAACGGCGGTATTTGACGAACTGGGCCGTCGGTACAGGATGGCGTAAAAACACCACGCAGAAATCAAGACAGGCGTTCTAACTGTACGCTAAATGCCATTATCGTGGCATTTAAACGTCTTTTTGTGACTAAACCGCCAGCCGCCGTCTGACTTCCTGTTGCTCCTGAAGTCGTGTTATTATGGCGAGGATGACCTCTGAGCGAGGCCAACGGTGTCACCGCGGTTTAACGCTTTACGTTATCTCAGTCAGTAAAGGGAGGAGTGAGACGAGGAGGACTCCACCACTAGATGTCAGCAGATCCCACACTGGACCTTAATGTCGTACTTTACTGCTGTATTTGTGTTTAACTTCTTTATTTACTAGTTTAATCTACAGTAAAGTATCATAACCTGCCAATACTCCAGTAGAGTACCTCAGATATGTAGTACTACATGCCCGTACTGCCCCTGCCGGGAAAGTGTTTGGTGTTTGTCACCCTCTTGGGAATGGCATCACGTTCGTGGGAGTAAAAGACGTTTGCAGTATTTGTACATTTACTGGATATTACGTAGTACTCAGCGAGAGGAAAGATCAGCCGTGCAGAAGTGTGTGTTCGGGAGGACGGATCACACAATACGCTCTCTGTCTCACACACACTCACTGTCATTGTTCACGGCCTGACACTCTCAAACACACATTATGCCAATGAATCCACAATGGAGTCCATGTGTGTGTGTGTGTGTGTGTGTGTGTGTGTGTGTGTGTGTGTGTGTGTGTGTGTGTGCCGGTGATGTAACAGGGTTGGTGTAAACAGCTGATAATGATCACAGGAAAGTGATACAGACGTTGATACGTTCGCTGCAACATACTGATACACACATAAACTTTATTTTAAACGCAGGGCTTTTACTTGGATCAGAATATTTTTTACAGTGTGGTATTAGTAATTTTACTTATAAGAGGGTATTTTTTACAGTGAGATATTTGTAGACTTACTTTTACTTGTAACAGTACTTTTTACAGTGTGGTATAAGTAATTTTACTTGTAACAGTATTTTTTACAGTGTGGTATTAGAGTATTTTTTACAGTGTGATATTAGAGTATTTTTTACAGTGTGTTATTAGTACTTTTACTTTTAACAGCACTGTAAAAAATACTCTGGTACAAATAAAAGTAGGTCTACTAATTGTAGTACTTTTTACAGTGTGATAGTAGTACTAGTACTACTATCTAACAGATGAAGAGTTGAACTCTGGTCAGAAGATGCTCTGCAGGAATTTAAAGGAGGAGGAGGAAGAGAAGGAAGAGGAGGAGGAGGAGGAAGAGGAGAAGGAGGAGGAGGAGGAGGAGGAGGAAGAGGAGGAAGAGGAGGTCCGTGCATGAGGCCGGATTTCTCCTCTCGGAGTGATGAAGATGTATTTGTTATCAGGAGGTTCCTGGTGTTGATGGAGTGAGAGGAGGAGAGGAGGTGAGGAGAGAGGAGAAAGAGGAAGAGGAGGGCAGGTTCGTGCATGAGGTCGGATTTCTCGTCTCGGAGTGATGAAGAGCAGTTTGTTAACAGTTTGTTGATGGAATGAGGAGAGGAGGAGAGGAGGTGAGGAGAGGAGGTGAGGAGGAGAGGAGGTGAGGCGAGAGGAGAGGAGGTGAGGAGAGAGGAGGGGGGGGTTACTGGAGGACACTCCCACTGAAGGCGTCTCTTCTCCGGACTGAATCCTGAGGAAACACCGTCAACCAGCCGAGCGTCTCCACGTTTTCTCCCCGTGAGAGGAGCTCATTTCTCCCGTTAACCAGGAAGCTCCAGCCCGGTGCTCCGGTGCTCCGGTACCGAGGGATACTACAGACCGTCCCCGGCTTTCAGTCCTCGTCCTCGGATCCAACAGCGAGCTGCGGACCGACTCTCCGGTTGGTTCTTTTCTTTTCTTTTCTTTTCTTTAGCCAGATGTGAGTTGAGTTTACTGTTTTCCAGATGTGGATACTCAGATACTACTACTACTACTACTACTACTACTACTACTACTACTTACTAGTTTATCTAAAGTAAACGTGTCTCAATACTTCATTACAGTGACATTAAAAGTCCTTGTTAGAGATTTGATTTACTTTAAAGAGTATTTACTGGAGTAAAAGTACACTATTACACTTCTACACTATAAAAAATACATGTAAAAGTCCTGCATTGAAAGTGTTGTTTGGGTAAAAGTACATTGTTTAAGTAAAAGTACATTGTTTAGGTAAAAGTACATTGTTTAGGTAAAAGTACATTGTTTGGGTAAAAGTACTTTGTTTAGGTAAAAGTACATTGTTTGGGTAAAAGTACTTTGTTTAGGTAAAAGTACATTGTTTGGGTAAAAGTACTTTGTTTAGGTAAAAGTACATTGTTTGGGTAAAAGTACACATCTTAATGCAGAAGATGTTTAACTCTTTCATTAACTAAAGTAACTAAAGTACTGCACTGATTGGGTAATGCATTGTTTGGGTCAAAGTACACAAGTATTTTTAGCTAAATGTACTCATGCAGAAGATGTCTCATGTTTAACTCTTTCATTACTGCACTAAATACTCTGTTACAAGTAAAAGTACTGCATTGAAGGTGTTTTGGGGGTAAAAGTACACAAGTAAATGTTCATAATAAAGGTACATAATGCAGAAGTAGCCACACTATAAAATACTCCATAACAAGTAGAAGTCCTGCATGTTTAAGTAAAAGTACACAAGTATTACTAGCAAAATATCTCATGTGTTTTATATACAGTCAGGTAGTTTAATCTGGAACAAAACATCATGTTCTGCTCTACAGAAAATAAATACTCCAAAACAAGTAAAAGTACTGCGTTGAAGGTGTTGTTTGGGTAAAAGTACACAAGTATTATTTAGCTAAGTGTACTAAGTGTAGCAATACTACACGGTAAGAATACTGCATAACAAGTAAAAGTACTTCATTGAAAAGTACAAAAGTATTATCTATTATCAGTTATCTCCACCTCGACCAGTACTACATTAAAATACTGTTATTATTCTACATGATGAGTATCAAGTACATGTTGTTGCTAGTACTTCTGTACTTTTACTGAAGTAACCTTCTGAATGCAGTACTTGTCCTTGTAATGCAGTATTTTTTTACTGCATTTTGAAATGTACATGTTGGTATAATACTAACATACTTTTACTTAATGAATTAACAATACAACAAACTGACATTATATGACACGTTGTACCTTTACTTTGATACTATAACTATATTTAATAATAATACCTTCAATGCAGTACTTTAACTTGTAATGGAGTATTTTATACTACTACTTTTGCATTATGTACTTTTACTTTTGATACTTTAAGTATATTTAGCGAATAATACTTGCATACTTTGAGTTAAGTAACATTTTGAATGCAGTACTTTTACTTGTTATGGAGTATTTAATAGTGAGGATACTTCTGCATTATGTATCTTTACTTTTGATACTTTAAATACATTTAGAAAATAGTACTTTTACCCAAAACAACGCCTTCAACGCAGTACTTTTACTTGTAACATAGTATTTTATAGTGTGGTGTTTATGTACCTTTTACTTTTGATACTTTAAGTACATTTTGTTGATAATACTTGCTTATTTTTACTGAAGTAACATTTTGACTGCAGGACTTTTACTTGTAATGGAGTACTTTATACTACTACTTTTGCATTATGTACCTTTACTTTTGATACTTTAAGTACATTTAGCAAATAATACTTGTGTACTTTTGCCCAAACAACACCTTCAATGCAGTACTTTTACTTGTAATGGAGTATTTATTTTCTGTAGAGCAGAACATGATGTTTTGTTCCAGATTAAACTACCTGACTGTATATAAAATACATCAGACAATTTGCTAGTAATACTTGTGTTCCTTTACTTAAACAACACCTTCAATGCAGTACTTTTACTTGTAACAGAGTATTTTATAGTGTGGTGAGGATACTTCTGCATTATGTACTTTTACTTTTGATACTTTAAGTATATTTTGTTGATAATACTTGCATACTTTTAGTTAAGTAACATCTTCAATGCAGTACTTTTATTTGCAACAGAGTATTTTATTGTGTACTGTGGCTACTTCTCCATTATGTACCTTTACTTTTACTACTTTAAGTACATTTACTTGTTTACTTTTACCCAAACAACACCTTCAATGCAGTACTTTTACTTGTTATGGAGTATTTTATAGTGTGGTGTTTATGTACTTTCCCTCAGTATTACTACTTTTACTGAAGTAAACAACGAGAATACTTCCTCCAGTATCTCATCCTCCAAACCTCCTGTTAGTTTCTTCTTCTTGGTGCTACAGCTGCTCAAAGGCCAGTTCTTCCTCTTCTTCTTCCTCTTCTTCTTCTTCCTCCCTGTTGGTTGAGATCTCTTCCAGTTTGGTTTCTCTGCGTGATGTTTTCCAGCGGTATCAGGAGTCGGTGTGTCGGTATGACGACGACTCAGAGCTGCAGAATCTGGTGTGTAGGTGACGGAGTCAACACGGGAAGTTTAACAGTGTAACGGTCTGACAGGGAGGAGGAGGAGGAGGAGGAGGAGGGAGGTTATTCAGAGCTGACGAAGAGGTTCAGTGTGTCGCAGAGGATTTGAATGCACCAAAGAGGCTTTCAAGAGCCGTAGTCAAGACCAAGACCAGGTCCAGTTGAGTCCAGACCAGAACCTAGAAGGCAGTCGTGACCAAGCCAAGAAAATAAATACTCCATTACAAGTAAACGTCCTGCACTGAAAGCATTGTTTGGGTCAAAGTACACAAGTATTTCTATCTAAATGTACTCCTGCAGAAGACGTTTAACTCTTTCATTAACTGTTGGAGACTTTCATCTGGAACAAAGCATCACGGTTTATAAACCCATCACTTGTTTTGTGTTTAAAATCTGAATGTGGAAAGTAACCAGAGGTGGAAGAGAAGGAATACTGCACTAAATACTCTGTTATAGTAAAAGTACTGCATTGAAGGTGTTGTTTGGGTAAAAGTACACAAGTAAATGTACTTAAAGTAGTAAAAGTAAAGGTACATAATGCAGAAGTAGCCACAGTACACTATGAAATACTCCGTTACAAGTAAAAGTCCTGCGTTCAAAATGCTACTTAAGTATAAGTATGCAAGTATTATCAACAAAATGTACTTAAATAATCAAAAGTAAAGGTACATAAACACCACATTATAAAAATACTCTGTTACAAGTAAAAGTACTGCATTGAAAGCATTGATTAAGTAAAAGTACACAAGTATTACTAGCAAAATATTTCATGTGTTTTATAAACAGTCAGGTAGTTTAATCTGTAACACAGCATCACGTTCTGCTCTACAGGAAATAAATACTCCATTACAAGTAAAAGTACTGCATTGAAGGTGTTGTTTGGGTAAAAGTACACAAGTAAATGTACTTAAGGTATCAAAAGTAAAGGTACATAACGCAAAAGTAGCCACACCACATTATAAAATACTCTGGTTCAAGTAAAAGTACTGCATTCAAAATGTTGTTTAAGTAAAGGTACACGTATTATTTGCTAAATGTACTTAAAGTAGTAAAAGTAAAGGTACAAAATGCAGAAGTAGCCACAGTACACTAAGAAATACAAGTAAAAGTCCTGCGTTCAAAATGTTACTTAAGTAGAAGTATGCAAGTATTATCAACAAAATGTACTTAAAGTATCAAAAGTAAAAGTACATAAACACAACAATATAAAACGACTCTGTTACAGGTAAAAGTACTGCGTTGAAGGCGTTGTTTGGGTAAAAGTACACGAGTATTATTTGCTAAATGTACTTCTGCATTATGTACCTTTTATTGTTGATACTTTAAGTACATTAACTTGTGTACTTTTACCCAAACAAACACCTTCAATGCAGGACTTTTACTTACAAGTAAAAGTCCTGCATTGAAGGTGTTGTTTAAGTAAAAGTACACAAGTAAAAGTACTTAAAGTCGACTGTAGTGAGCTCATCACAGGATCGTGTGTGAGCTGGAGGCCGCCGTGTTTCCCAGAATGCCTTTGGAGCAGTAAACAGTTGTCAACATGGCGTGCAGCAGCTTCACATTAAACTCTTCACAAAGAGCCGGATTAATTAAAGTGTGTACTCCAGATGTGTACTACTGTATTAATGACGTCTCCATAAACCTGCTCTGCTCATCACGCTCGGGGACGCCGCCCTCCACCACGTGCACACGCTCGCCACACACCCTGGTTCAGAGTTAATGAGTTCATCTGGTGACTTTGCTGTTGTAAACATTACTGTCACATTCAGCCGAGTTATATTTAACATATATGAATAAGTATAGCTAATATTTATTTATTTATCGTCATATCGTCATCACGATATTGAACAATGTTATCACAGATATTCCTCACATCGTGCCGACTAATATTCATTTATTTTCTGTAGGAAACTTTTGATACTTCAAGTATATTTAGCAAATAATACTTGTGTACTTTTACCCAAACAACACCTTCAACGCAGTACTTTTACTTGTAACGGAGTATTTTATAGTGTGGTGTTTATGTACTTTTACTTTTGATACTTTAAGTACATTTTGTTGATAATACTTGCATACTTCTACTTAAGTAACATTTTGAACGCAGGACTTTTACTTGTATTTCTTAGTGTACTGTGGCTACTTTTGCATTTTGTACCTTTACTTTTACTACTTTAAGTACATTTAGCAAATAATACGTGTACCTTTACTTTAACAACATTTTGAATGCAGTACTTTTACTTGAACCAGAGTATTTCATAATGTGGTGTGGCTACTTTTGCGTTATGTACCTTTACTTTTGATACCTTAAGTACATTTACTTGTGTACTTTTACCCAAACAACACCTTCAATGCAGTACTTTTACTTGTAATGGAGTATTTATTTCCTGTAGAGCAGAACATGATGTTGTGTTACAGATTAAACTACCTGACTGTTTATAAAACACATGAGATATTATGCTAATAATACTTGTGAGAAGTAGCAGCGAGCTAACTGATGGTGCTAACCGAGACAACAGGACACCTTTTAGTTCCTTGAAGAGTAGTTCCAGGGACTAAAAGTTCCATGAACTTCTAGGTGGAAACCCGGCTTTTGAAACTAATGATAATATTGATAATAGTCAGTCTGCTGTTAGAGAAGAAGCCATCAGGTCATGAGAGACTCTTGATAAAGACTTCAAGAGTCTGGACGACCTTGGAAAAGTGTCTGAATCTGACCCGTCAGCAGCTGTTCTACGAACGCTGTTTATCTCACAGCAGCTAACGCGTTGACCAGAGGAGGAGCGTTCACACCTTCACCGTGACACATGCAGCAGGTGGTTTTTGTTTCAGTCGGTCTGAGTGTGATTTATTGCTGCTCCGTCTAGTCTCACACGCCACACAGATTTATATAGTAGTCACAGGTGAGCTGAAGGTTTGTGGGTCCACATCATCATTGTCGTCGTCGTCGTCGTCGTCGTCGTCGGCATCATCATCATCATCATCACCATCACCATCGTCATCGTCGTCGTCGTTGTCGTCGTCGTCGTCGTCGTCGTTGTCGCCATCGTCATCGTCATCGTCGTCGTCGTCGTCATTGTCGTCGTCGTCGTCGTTGTCACCATCACCGTCACTGTCATCATTAGTATCATCATCATCATCAGCATCATCATCATGTCTTCAGTCTGAGAAACAGCTGCGCAGGTGTGAAGCATTCTGGGAGAAACCTGTGGAGAGAGAAGCCGTCCCTGCTGGTGGACTTTAGTTTCTTTTATTTATTCATCGTGTTGTAAAGCGAACGCAGACGAATGAGTTTTAGGTGTCGAGCTGCAACTAATGATTATTTTCATCATTAATTAATGTAAGGATCATTTCTCTGATTCATCATTTAGTTTATAAAAGAGAAGTTAATCATGAGTTGCAGAATGAATGGAAATCATTAGCTGCCATCAAATCAATAAGCAGACTGATGTTGTGCTTTGGGTGAAGCGGTCCTGATTAGGGATGTCATGAGAACCGATACTTCGGTACCAAGTCGATGCCAAAATTCGAATAACGTGACGGTACTTGTTTTCCACAGTACCGACGGTACCGTACGATGCCTGCAGGGTCTGAAATTAACACCCGCCAAGCGACAAATGCGTCTGCTTCTGTCCTCCGCTCACACACACACACACACACACACACACACACACACACACACACACACACACACACACACACACACACACACACACACACACACACACACACACAGCAGCGCCGTGCAGCAGCGAGATCCAGAGATCCTTTATGTTGAGAAGAGGATTCACTCATGAGGGAAAAAACTAAACTGAACAAACTGAATTTCTATCTTTCCTCATCTCTTATTGCTAAATCTCTGAAAAGTGTTTTTTTATTGAACTCTGGACTCTGTATTTCCGGTGAATGTTATTGTGACTTGCATTTGATTATCTTACACTGAACTCCCCAGATCCACTTAGTTAGAACCGATCCAACAGCATCCAATCAAGAACTAACGTTATGTTACTGAGCACCAGTTAGATCCAGTTACTCTGCTGTTAAAATCACATTACATCTGATGAAGAGTTCATACGGCTCGTTTAGGACTCGAGACCTGAGTTGGGACTTGAGTCACAGACTTGAGACTTACTAAACAAAGACTTGGTCCCACCTCTGGTAGCCTTTACCCGGTGACATGTCACCATGTCAGTGAATTTAAACTACTGCAGTCTGAAATATTGGTATCGACTACTAGAGTTCCGGTTCCGTGACATCCCTAGTCTTCATGTAACACAGTTTACAGTTAATAACCTAAACCACAGAAGAAGAAGAAGCAGTCCGGACTGATTGAATCTAACGGTGTTTGTGTCTCTGTCTGCAGAGTGATCCCAGTCTGGACGTCAACATGTCTCCCCCCCGCTGCCTCCGGCTGCTGCTGTCCTGCATCCTGCTGGTTCTGCTGGTCCAGTTCCCTCCGACCCGGTCCAGACCGGCCACAGAGGACACCGACACCGGTAAGACACTTCACAGATGTTCAGTGGAGCTCAGTGGGGGAAGGGAAACATTGAAATGTGTCTGAAGCTTTCTGATTCAGCAACGGCAGTGACGACAGGAGGAGGTCGTGTTGCTCTGACTCTGTTTGATGTGGAGAGGAGGTCGTGTTGCTCTGGCTCTATCTGTTTGGCGTGGAGAGGAGGTCGTGTTGCTCTGGCTCTATCTGTCTGGCGTGGAGAGGAGGTTGTGTTGCTCTGGTTCTACCTGTTTGGCGTGGAGAGGTGGTCGTGTTGCTCTGGCTCTACCTATTTGGCGTGGAGAGGAGGTTGTGTTGCTCTGGCTCTACCTATTTGGCATGGAGAAGAGGTCGTGTTGCTCTGGCTCTATCTGTTTGACGTGGAGAGGAGGTCGTGTTGCTCTGGTTGTTTCTTTGCCTATTCTAAAATGGTGTATTTCTGGTATGTTCTTTATAATATTGCAGTTTTCCTAAAGTTAAATTAAAAGTATTGCAGTATATTGAACCGTTACCTCAGTGTTATGATGCGTAGAGCGTCTACAGGCCTCCAGCTACTGTGATTCATCGTCTCCTTCTTCTTCTTCTATGGTTAGGCTGTTTTAACGGCGTGTTTGTGTGTCTTTGGGGGGTTTTCCCTCTCGTTGTTGTTGGTGTTTGTTGTTTGAGGCTCTTTCATGTGTCTGTTGTTCCCAGCTGTGGTTTAAACTCTCTATTATATAAAAGCTTATAAAACTTTCCAATGAGAGAATTTCTTTAACAGGAAAGTGTTTTAAAGGTTTGGTGTGTTTTCGTCTCGGAGGCATCTGAAGCTGGTTAGGGTGATTTTTTGATGGTGTAACCGAGGCTTGGCTCTCAGGGTGCTGGTTATGGTCTGTATATCCTGTCCAGACACAGTAACTCAGAACCAGATGGACTCAGTCTGCTGAGATACACACAGAAACACTCCGACTCACAGTGTATATATACTATATACTATATACTCTATACCTTCTGTGTGTTTACTTCCAACCATCTGGCCTCCAGCTGACTGACAGTCGGTGTCATCCTGTTGTTTTCAGCCTGTTAAACTCTTGTTTTCCTCTCAGTGAAGGAACATCACATTTAGTCTCTCCTTCATAAACAAAGCCTGCTTTCAATTTCCCACCTCGCTCCCTCGTCTCCTCTCCGATGAAGCTCTGAAACCACCTCCCTGCTTTACGCTCTCCGAGAGGAGAAACCCAGTTAAATGTTCCTGTAAGAGCAGAGCGAGCCCAGCCCAGTCTAACCAGGAACGCTGCTGCTTTTAGAAACACTTTGATGTGTTTAACAGAAGCTGCACATTCTGTCATAATCTATATTTTCAGCACCACAACAGACGGTTTTACAGAGATTCTCAGCTTTACACTCAGTGGGTTGTTGTTCTGTCCAGGGTTCTTCTCCGGTTCATCTCCAAAGGGCCGTCAATAGATTAAAATAATGAATCACACATGTTTTATCTGTTCTAAATGAACCTTAAAGGGAGATTAGTCCAGTATTTAATCCTCTTATCAACATGGGAGTGGACAAATATGCTGCTTTATGTAAATGTATGTATATATTTATTATTGTAAATCAATGAACAACACAAATCAATGACAGATATTGATCCAGAAACCCTCACAGGTACTGCATTTAGCATAAAACAATATGCTCACATCATAACATGGCAAACTGCAGCCCAACAGGCAACAACAGCTGTCAGTGTGTCAGTGTGTTGACTTGACTATGACTTGCCCCAAACTGCATGTGATTATCATAAAGTG
>CAKAKR010044529.1:84849-147680 GCA_916700685.1 Adelosebastes latens | reverse complement strand
TTACTAACATACATTGTTCATAACGTGTTGCAATCTATGCAAATAAATGTGCAATAAAAAGCAACAAGGATAGTTGATGGACAGCTTGAAAAAAGGAGGTCAGTGTGTTTTTTATCATTTGTTGTAGTCGTGAATGTGGATCAAAATAATAATATGGGGTAAAAAAAAAAGACTAAAACATGTCAGATTACTAACATACATTGTTCATAACGTGTAGCAATCTATGCAAATAAATGTGCAATGAAAAGCAACAAGGATAGTTGACGGACAGCTTGAAAAAGGAGGACAGTGTGTGTTTTTTTTATAATTTGTTGTAGTCGTGCCATATATACATGCTTATATGGCTGTAATGATGAGCAATGCATGACATATATGCAGGCAGATAATGTGGAACAAAAATAATAACATGGGGTAAAAAAAAAAAAGACTAAAACATGCCAGATTACTAACATACATTGTTCATAACGTGTTGCAATCTATGCAAATAAATGTGCAATAAAAAGCAGCAAGGATAGTTGATGGACAGCTTGATAAAAGGAGGTCAGTGTGTGTTTTTATCATTTGTTGTAGTCGTGAATGTGGATCAAAATAATAACATGGGGTAAAAAAAAAAAAAAAAGCATGCCAGATTACTAACATACATTGTTCATAACGTGTTGCAATCTATGCAAATAAATGTGCAATAAAAAGCAACAAGGATAGTTGATGGACAGCTTGAAAAAAGGAGGTCAGTGTGTTTTTTATCATTTGTTGTAGTCGTGAATGTGGATCAAAATAATAATATGGGGTAAAAAAAAAAGACTAAAACATGTCAGATTACTAACATACATTGTTCATAACGTGTAGCAATCTATGCAAATAAATGTGCAATGAAAAGCAACAAGGATAGTTGACGGACAGCTTGAAAAAGGAGGACAGTGTGTGTTTTTTTTATAATTTGTTGTAGTCGTGCCATATATACATGCTTATATGGCTGTAATGATGAGCAATGCATGACATATATGCAGGCAGATAATGTGGAACAAAAATAATAACATGGGGTAAAAAAAAAAAAGACTAAAACATGCCAGATTACTAACATACATTGTTCATAACGTGTTGCAATCTATGCAAATAAATGTGCAATAAAAAGCAACAAGGATAGTTGATGGACAGCTTGAAAAAGGAGGCCAGTGTGTTTTTTATAATTTGTTGTAGTCGTGAATGTGGATCAAAATAATAATATGGGGTAAAAAAAAAAGACTAAAACATGTCAGATTACTAACATACATTGTTCATAACGTGTAGCAATCTATGCAAATAAATGTGCAATGAAAAGCAACAAGGATAGTTGACGGACAGCTTGAAAAAGGAGGACAGTGTGTGTTTTTTTTATAATTTGTTGTAGTCGTGCCATATATACATGCTTATATGGCTGTAATGATGAGCAATGCATGACATATATGCAGGCAGATAATGTGGAACAAAAATAATAACATGGGGTAAAAAAAAAAAAGACTAAAACATGCCAGATTACTAACATACATTGTTCATAACGTGTTGCAATCTATGCAAATAAATGTGCAATAAAAAGCAACAAGGATAGTTGATGGACAGCTTGAAAAAAGGAGGTCAGTGTGTGTTTTTTTATCATTTTGTTGTAGTCGTGCAGGGATCCACTGCAGCAGCTCAGAGTCTCACCAAGCTGACATGGGACAGGCTGTTATAGTGGCTGATGCATGTAAACAATCCACACTTTAACTCCTTTCATTGATGTGTGTAGCTGTGTAGAGAGACCTTACCTTCAGATAGCTCCAGATCCAGCTCCGCCAGCTGGTCCCTGACCTCTTTAGGCAGAGCCGACAGATCGACGCCGCGGTCGGCCATCGTTGGAAGCTCAGCAGCAGCAGCAGCAGCCTGGTGGGATGTTTGTGATATCTGGGATGGCTGCAGCAGGTACACAGTCCAGCATGAAGCTCAGAACAACAACAACAACAAAAATCAAGATGTAGTGGTGGTGGTGGTGGTGTTTACTCCATCTTCGCGACTCCCCGACACCGCCATGACTGTGTGGAGAGATGGGAACAACTCAGCCGGAGGAGTCAGTCATCACGTGATGACCCGGGCTGACGGTGAGGAGCTGTGACAGGACGGAGGAGGGATGAAGAGACGGACTCTCTGCTCCCTCTGCTGCTGCTGGGTTGGTTCTACAGCTGCTGGGAGGAGAAACAGCATTCCTCCAGATACAAAACTCACCTGTCACCTGGGCTGGACTGGGACAAAAAATCTGCCCTGGCACTTTGGCCCAGCCCGGTTATCTGTGCTGTGTGTACCACGTTTTGTTGAAGGCTCTGTTCGAGGAAATCCCCTCAAATGTGGTTGTTTTGCACACTCGCCCACCTTGAGACCTCAAAAATAGGGAGGATTTGAAAACCAAAGCTGGAGGTCTGGGGGTCCTCCCACAGAAAAATTCAAGTTTCAGAGACTTTGTTTCCTGAATTCTGGTGACTTTAAAACAATGAAAATAACACAATAATAAGTACACTGCAAGAGCATTTTTATGTTAAACTTCTAATTCTACCTTTAAATCTCAGGACAGAAAACTGAATAATTCGCTCCTCTGGCATAAACTTTGCATGTGAATATCTAGCATCATCTAATATTCATCAGTTATAATTCATTTGTTTGCCCCTGCTGTCCCTTTTTTAGGATTATACATGCTGTACAGTGCCACAAACAGGTTAAAAAAAGTAAATTTGATATAAATTGGGAGAAATACGAATTGTGACCCAGAGAGGAAACCAGGAGAGGGCGATGAAAAACGGGAGTCGCTCGGCACAGAGCGATTGGGCCAACCCAGTGTCAATTAAGGAAAAGAAATGGGCCGATTTACCTGTTTTATGGGCCAAAAATATGGCCCAGTATGCCAAATGGCCAGTCCATCCCTGCCTGCCAGCCTCTCCTCAGGTGGAAACAACCCAGAGGTCTCTAAGAAACCTCTTTAGCTCCTCTCCAGTGGCTCCCTGTTGAGTTTTTAAAATGGAAGTGAATAACTGTTCTTTTGTTTACATTTTCATTTTTATTTATCATTGTCGTAGGTCTATGGTACGACGGTACGATGGAGTATTAGGGCCACATTGAGGATGAGAATAAAGTCATAATATTATGAGAAAAAAAGTTGTAATATTATGAGAATAAAGTTGTAATTTTAAGAGAAAAAAGTCATAGTATTATGAGAATAAAGTCATAATATTATAAAGTAGTAATTTTACGTGTTATTTTCTTTTTTTCTCGCAGTTATGACTTTATTCTCGTAATATTACAACTTTTTTCGTTATATTACGACTTTTTTCTCGTAATATTACGACTTTATTTCTCGTAATGTTACGACTTTTTTTGCCGTAAAGTTATGACTTTATTCACAGTATTTATATAGGACTTAAGCCTGCTTTATAATAAAAAAACATGAAAATCTCACTTTTTTATAATATGGGACCTTTAAGTTTTATTATCCACAGTTCCACACAGGTTATAATGATGTTAGGCTACATTGTAGTCTATTATTTTATATTTTTCATTTTCATATAACACAGTCATACACTGTCAATAACCCTGTAACACCAAAAATATTCATTGCTGCCGTTATAGACTATCATTTTACAGTATTTAAAGCACAATTAAAGCTGAAGAAGGTAGAATTGGAGCGAATATGACTAAAAAAATATATAATATCAATAATTATAAAACGGTCACTATATCCTGACAGTAGTGCATGAGACAGGTAATCTTAAAAAAAAATCATGTGCCTCGGTGTCCTCCGGTGTTTGTCCTCCGGTGCTCCTAATGGCATCTGCAAGATTTCACAGACTGGAGGAAAACAACCAATCAGAGCCGAGCTGGAGCCTGCTGTCTCTGAGCGGCTGTCAATCATAATTGCGTAATTCTTTGTATGTATGTACTTGGGAAAAAATAAATCAGATTATGATTATAATTCTGATTTAAAATATATAGGCTGCTTATATATAAAAATGTGTAGATTTTTCCGTGTTGTAGAAAACAAACAAGAATACTTGGTAAACGGGACCTTTCTTACAGCAGGCATTTGTCATAGTAGGAAAAAGCACAGTTGTTACTATTAACACTATTGATGGATCTGTTCTGTTGCTGTGTCCCAGCATGCACAATACCAGGACCCTGAAACTGAAGAAGCTAAATGGATTCCAGCCATAATAAGTGTTATTATTTACACTTATGCTTTCCATACTGTGGCCAGTCAAAATGTCTTCAGTGAAAAAGGCCTATCGTGCAGCGGACTGAATATTTTTTGACCAGATGGCTAGAAGAGTCTTAAAACTGTAATAACTGCATTTGTGGCTATATGGAGTCGTGTTTCTGGCCATGTAATATTTGACTGAATCAGAACAGTAAAGTTGTAGACGTAAAACCAAAACAATGAGCTGGAAGATGCTACATGAGATGCAGAAAGTGGGGATCGGTGGAAACATGCTGATGAGCGTTTCTTTTTCATTCATTTATTTTATTATTTGCCCGAGACAACTTATTCATTAGTTGAGACTATACACAAGTATTTTTTTCCCATCTTGAAGCCTGAGTATTTGACAAACTCTCTCCATACAGATATCACAGACATTTTTTTCATGTGGTTCAACCTGTGTTAAACACATAAAAGACATCTACTGTATGCTCTTTAACAAAATAAAAGGGACATACTAATCACATGATGGAAAAAAAAGCCTGACATGCCCACAGAGAAAAATAAACATCTGGCAAAACAATGTTATTAAAAAAAACACACAGAGTGACAAGGGGAAATAAAACCATGATAGTCTTGGAAGTACACTGCGGTATAAAATAATTTGCATTTCAAAACTTAAAATTTCAAAAGAAGCACCATGCACAAAGTCTACTTCATAATACAAGACAGCTTTCCAAATGTTGGAAAGCACCTTCTCTACAGATGTGCACACATCACCGATCTCATTCATTCACGAATACTCATCTTCACATTTTCTCTGGTCACCTCATAACTTGAGCTTTCAACTGAAATAGACCAAACCCCTCTCAGCAGCTGGGCTACACACGACAAATAAATGCAAGAACATTGATATTCAATAGAAAAATATATTGCACTACTCTTTTCCTCAACTGAAATGCCAGGGTAAATGATTTAAAATCTATTGTGTTTGATTATCATTTAAAGGCCTTCTAAAGCTAACCATTTCAAGAGTGTTACATTAGGACTGAGGATGGAATCCTTACATAACAAGGAACATTTTTGCATCAGTAATTTGATGTTTTAAAAACAGAAGAAAAGCAGATCAATAAACAGTGATAGTATGATGAAGCACAAACAAACAGTGGTATTCTTCAGCCTTGAGTAATCCATGCAGTCAACAGGGTTTGATACATCTACGACTAATGTGATGACATCCACTCAAATGGGTTAAAACTGATGGTAAAATAAGTTAGCCACGCACTCACGGGGTAAACTGTGTACACATCGATAATTTGGTTTGTTACGCACTCGGCTGACTAAACAGTCATGTGTATTTAAGGAGAATTAACTCAAAAGGGAAACAGACAGAAAACCAAAGGACAGGTTGAAAAGTAAACATAAAAAGAGCGCAAGAAAAACATTCCGGGCTGCTTTTTTTTACTGAAATCAGCCAGCCAATCTCTCAGCGTACTTTCACTGCATAAGCAAACATTATGTCGACGACCACAATCAGGCATAAAAATCTTTCATACAAATGAAAAATACAAGTCAGCCTGGAAAACAACCAACCTCATCACAGCCAGCGTGTGGGACTCAAGTTGGACTGAAGCTGCATTTTTAAGTGAAATGAAAATGAACTGATGATTTTGACTTAAAAACTAAATTTTCATCCCAATCTAAAAACATTTTCCGACTGTCACGACTGACGAAATGACCCCAAACCCTGCAGAGTGAGTGTCCGACGTGTTATTCATATTTACATACGGAGAGTGACGAAGCGTCTCTGAACAGGGAGCCTGCTGGGACTGGAGGGTTGACGGAGGCACTGTGCCGTGTCTGTGTGATTATCATTGGCTGTGAGGGGGGACGAGAGTATCGTAGTCTGGGGGGGGGGGTTTGAGGGCGGGTCCCTCTTTCTCTCAAACGCTTTGCACCAGTCCGGCCTCCAAAATGCCACTCGAGTTCATACTGGCTACCTGTGTCGGCACATCATCTCGGGGCAGACTGTGGCTGCGTCGCCATGACAACCCCTCCCGGCTGGCCCGATCCCATGCCGGCTAAAACCGACATAGCCACCGCCTCCGCGGCGCGGACGCTCAGCCCGTTGATGGTGGCCCCCGGGCTGGAGGCCGAGGCGGGCGGTGACGGCCCGTGCTGGATGACTGCCGCTGGGGAGCCGATGGGTTCACTGGAAGTATCCCTGGAGGTTTCCTCTCCTCCTGCAGCTAGAGACAGAGACAGATACATTCACCCTTAAGAGAGGTGAGCGAGTAAAAAGAATGCATTAGATGGATGAGATGATAGATGGATCCTGACAAAAGAAGTCGTACAGTTGTTCAGCTTGTTCGGGTTACCTAAGAAAGCTGCCTTCTTCTGCATGACAGTGACCGGGCAGTCTTTGTGGGCCAGGAGGAGCTGCTTCAGCTGTGCCACCTCGTTCCTCAGTAGGCTCACTTCATTCTGATGGCAACACAAAACGTACAGCACACAAATCATTCCCAGCACGACCAATCTGTAGGCATGTTTAAATTACTGATACAACCCTGGAGGGAAATGGAAGACTCACCGACAGGGAGACATTCATGTTGGCGAGATCGTCTGCCTTCTTCTCCAAAGAGTTAACCCATATCTTTCGTTTTTGCCTGCAGCGGGAGGCGGCTGCCCGGTTTCTCTCCAGGAAGCGCTCCCTTCTCTCGTCGGGGTCCATCTCTGAAGCTCGCCGCCGCCGGCCTCCTGTTGGCTGAGCAGGGGACACCTGGGAAATGAGATGGGGGGGGGGAGGCAGTGAATATTTTTAGGTTACATGCATGTCCCGAGTTTTAATTTTTGCTTTTGCTCAAAAGGCACAAGCATTACACAATGTGGCATAGAAGGTTTTAAATGAGTACATTTGTGCTATTTGTACTTTTAAGAACAAAATAAGTGCTAATAGCAGACACAGAGACACTATGTAGAGGCTGAAAGGCTTTCATTCAGCAGTGACACAACATTTTCTGTATTACAGTGTGTTAAGCATCTAAGACTAAAACCCTGAATGCAATACTCATCTTTGAAATTGAAATATCAACTTATTAACATTCGGTTAGTGAACGTAATTATTTTCTCCGCCAGGCAATCATGTGTTTGGTCGTGTGCGTGAGTGTGTGTATCTGTTTGTCCGCAGATGATCTCGCATACTACTGGACCCATCAGCCTAATATTTTTTGTGCACATTTATGACTGTATGCTCGAGGACCTCTCGTGGTTGCGGTGATTCACAATTTTTGAAAAACATTTTTTATTGATGGGTTTGATTGACTGCTAACTCCTCTTAACCAGCCGGTAGCGGCCACAAGTGATCAACAACTGCTTTAGTTGTTTCCGCTAGGGATTAGGAATCGCTCCTGTCCAGCTTTGTTAAGACGATTGCGGTTTGTATTCTTTCAATCAAACATTACAGCAGTGGTTGTTTAAAACGGGTCTCGAGACTAAACGGCAGCCGGAGCTAATAGAGCTAATAGAGCTAACAGCTAACGGAACTAAACACACAGCTACTGAGAGTTGGAACATGAAGCATTAAACAGAAAACTGCAGTGAGGCCTAAATAAATGCACTGAAGTACTTCAGCTGAGTACAGCTTGGAGGTAAAAGTACTTTGAGTTTGGAGTTACAGACACATTACATCAGTGTTTACATTTGAGCAAACTTAAGTCAGAGATGAAAGTAACCAGATACATTTACTCCTATTCCGTACTGAAGTACACTGCTGAGGTACTTGTACTTTGATAACAAAAAGTGTATGTAGCCGTTGTTGCTGTATTGATTAAAAGTGCTTTACATAAACTAAATGTAAACCAATAAGAAACAGCAGTTAACTCAGATAAAATCTGGATTACTTCAAAATCAATCCTGTATATTTTAGTGGGATATTTTTTTCTATAGGGCTAGCAAAATAAATATAATAATTAGGGCTGTCAATCGATTAAAATGTTAAATCGCAATTAATCGCATGATTGTCCATAGTTAATCGCAAATTAATCGCATTTTTTTATCTGTTCAAAATGTACCTTTAAGGGAGATTTGTCAAGTATTTAATACTCTTATCAACATGGGAGTGGGCAAATATGCAAATGCATGTATATATTTATTATTGGAAATCAATTACCAACACAAAACAATGACAAATATTGTCCAGAAACCCTCACAGGTACTGCATTTAGCATTACAAATATGCTCAAATCATAACATAGCAAACTCAAGCCCAACAGGCAACAACAGCTGTCAGTGTGTCAGTGTGCTGACTTGAATATGACTTGCCCAAAACTGCATGTAAATTGAACATGTCTGTAAAGGGGAGACTCGTGGGTACCAATAGAACACATTTTCATTCACATATCTCGAGGTCAGAGGTCCAATGATCCCTTTGAAAATGGCCATGCCAGTTTTTCCTCGCCAAAATGTTGTATAAGTTTGGAGCGTTATTTAGCCTCCTTCGAAAGTTGCGTTAATGCGTTAAAGAAATTAGTGGTGTTAAAACATATTTGCGTTGACGCGTTATTATTGCGTTAACTTTGACAGCCCTAATAATAATAATGTAACCTGCATATGCGCTGGATACGCAGTCTGCCCTGTTTAGATTAAGGGGGGTGAATGTTTGATATTCAAGACAGATTTAGGCTGGAGTATTATTTCAGGTACCCATCCGTTCTATGAATTTATGTCAATAAAAATGTTCCCCTTACACTGTAGGCATTTATGTGTCTGATCCTAGTTCTGATCTGCATGTAAGCTTATGCAACATGCGTATTACCTGGGGCTGGGCAGGTGATGGTGCATCAGAGTTTTGAGTGGGTTGTTGGCTATGTTCCTGTCGCTGGGGGACAGCAGGGATGGATCCTGCCCCCCCACCAGCCCCATCCTGTGCTCCTGGGCCCTGATGAGTTAAAGCTGCCTTCAGCCGCTACAAAGACACACAGACAACTCTCCTTGTAGGTAATCTATCGCTAAAAGAGCTGTTAACATTGTGATGCAAATTTCCTCATGTAATACGACACATTTTAAGTGTAGAAGCTATTTTACAAATGTAATAAAATTGTTTATATAACTGAAAAATATTTTTCAGAGCCTGCAGCCTACAAAATGATGCAAATATGACTGATCATCTCACCATCTTGGTCTCAGCGTGCAGACTATACCCAGATGGGGAGGATGAGCCACTGCTGGCACCGCCAACTGGAGGTCCTGGGATCCCAGGGATATTAGGCACTGAGTTCACTGGCCTCGCGAGCTCCACGTTACAACAAATACACAAGAGAGAGAGAGAGAAAACAGACGGAATATGGTAAGTTTAAAGAAAAATCATTTTAAAATGTATTATGTTTTTTCCATGTTTTGAAAATGCCTTACAGATATAACTGAGGTCATCTGCACAGGACTGGGCAGGAGAGGGACTGTCTGCCCATTGGGAAGCCTCACCAGGGGATAAGCGCTTGTTGGGGAGCTGTTAACAAAATCAGATACTTGTAAATGGCTGCTCCTCCATTCTGTGCTCATTGACAAAATACAGATTGCGTGCCAGGTTGACAACTGACGCTCTCTTTAAGTGGTAACTGTGCCAAGCCTCTCAAGTCCCAATGAAACGGCAGTTGGAGCAACAGAATATGTGGGCGAGGTATCATCTTGAGAGGGATTTGATTAGATCTCTCAAAAGTAGACATAACTTAGCGAGTCTCTGTAGAATGGCAGCAATATAGAGCTGTAGAGGACTGTTAACCTCCACCCACACCTGCTTCACCCGCGTTGTTGGATCAGGAAGCAGAGGATGATGGAGAAATAAATGAATTAAACCTTAACCAGAAAAACACATTAGTGAGAAAGAGAAAATCCAAACAAAAATGTACCGCCTCAGAGTTTTATGTCTTTGCCAACCAGTTAAGTTGCAGTTTACATCCATGTCCAAAATGTCATCACTCTATTATTTTATCCTGTCAGATATTAATGTTAAATTGTCATAATTAGCATATGAATTCTTGACTTATGGCCAAAAACATGTTTTGTGTGGTCACAGTGACCTTGACCTTTGACCACCAAATTCTAATCAGTTCCTCCTTGAGTCCAGGTGGACGTTTGTACCAAATTTGAAGAAATTCCTTCCAGGCAATCCTGAGATATCGTGTTGACAAGAATGGACTGGACATACGGATAACTCGAAAACATAATGCCTCCGGCCACGGCTGTTGCCAGTGCAGAGTCAATAAAAACGTGTTTTGTGACGTCACAGTGACCTTGACCTTTGACCACCAAACTCTAATCAGTTCATTCTTGAGTCCAAGTGAATGTTTGTGCCAAATTTGAAGAAATTCCCTCCAGGCAGTCCTGCAATATTGCATTCACAAGTGGGACAAACCTGAGGTCACAGTGACCCTTAACCTCCAAAATCTACATATGTACGTGCGGACGGACAACCTGAAAACATAATGCCTCTGACAATGGCTATCGCCGCCGCGGAGGCATAAAAAACAAACTGAATCTAATTAAAAACAACCAGTGGCCAGCAGTATGCAAGTATACATGTTGTAGTAATTTAACACATGTAAGCTCACAAAATAGTATTTTTAGAGAGGCATGAGGAGCTAAAGCAGGAGCAGCTCCTGTGTCATCCAGCTTAGCAATGATTTCGGTCAAACAGTAGCCTCAGTCGCTGTTGGACTCATGAAGTAAACATGGCCACTTGCAACACCATGTGCTACCAAATACATCTTCTGACCAAACCTTGGATAGTTAAACTATCTAGATGTGTGACATCTATATCACCAACTACCCAGGAGCCCAGTGATGGTCACGACGATGGGGGGGGTCTAGAGATAATAAAAATTCTACCTACAGAAGACTGAAATCTTTCTACTTATTCTGAGCTAAATTTTCCCACCAAGCTAATATTGAATAACTTCCCAAAGCTGACAATTCTTTGTGTACATTTTCCCAGAACTACTTCAGTCTTAAGATGTTTTGCAAATACGACCCCAGGCCTCAAGAAATGCAAACAACAGGAACACACTGATGTTTACCCGAGCTGTCTGTTGGAGGGCGGCGTTTGCGTGATGACAGATGTTGGAGATGGCAGAGTTGGGTGTAGTGCGTCATTGCTCAGGTGAAGGGGAAGAGAACCTGGACGCACAATGGTTGGAGTGGGGGCAGAGCTTTGCACAGGCTTTGTGATAATCTCCTGTTGAAAAAACAAACAATAATAACAAGATATATCTTCCATTCATAAATATATTTTGTCTGCATGAACAGGGAAACAGTTATTGATGTTCAAGTGGCAAGTCTTAAAGGGTGACTCCATCTGCTTCTTTTCCTGGTTTTTCAAATGGAAACGCCCAGTCCACCGTTAACAAAACGCAGTGACGTAGGTTACCAAAGTACGCTAATCAAAGCTAATCAATAAGGTTATGATTAATGTGAATGCTGGCGCTAGCTGAGTCATCATTAGCTGTGCTAAGTTTTGAGATAACTGAAAGGGTTAGTTCAGATTTTTTGAAGTGGGGTTGTAATGTACTCCTATGTTCTGCGAGGTAAAATTACTGTTTTGTCAATGGAGTCTGGTGGTTTTGAAGAGAGCAATATAACGGCTTCAGTTCCCTGTCGGAAAGGGCTATTTGACGGCGAGGTAAAGTGACTGTGGACGGGAGCAGCAGAAAAACATACTTTAGTCACCTAAGAAATGGCCCACCTAAAATAATCAGTATAAGTTTAAGTGTACGCTTTATTTACAATATTTTCACCGTTTTACCTTGCCATCAAATGACAGGGAACTGAAGCTGTGATATTGCGGTCTTCCAAGCCACCAGACTCCATTGCGAAAAACAATAATTTTACCTCGCAGAACACAGGAGTTGCTGGTCTACCGCTGCATCGATCAGTTAGTTTGTTTGAGTTATTGTGTGACTTTCGGATCCGAGCAAACTTGGCTTTCACACAGCAGTACATTGCTTAGCTTCCATGCCGGTACTCATGTCTGCTTCACCAAACTGGGAGCATACCGACCGCCATCTAAGTTACGTAATACACTGACTATGGACAAGGATATTTGTATATATACTGTATGTAGCAACATCATCATGCAGAAACTAGCATCAGGTCATGTTGGAAAATTATTTTAGAAAGTCTTGGAAAATAGTATTTTGACGCTAAAACATACATACTTTGACCAAAACCTGTCAAATGTTCAGATTTTAATACATAAGGAACACCACTAGGGAGCTCCAGAATGATATAAAAACCTAAAAAAAAAATAATAATAATAGTGGACCCGCCCATTAAGCAAGAGTAAATCTGCTTGCTAAACCAGCTTGCTAGCCACACGTAAGCACAGTTTGTGGGAATGCACTGTACCTTGCCTCTCCCCCTTGAGTCTCCGCTGTTGTCTGACATGCTGGAGGAGGAGTCTGGACTTCCTGGAGAGGAAGAATCCACTTGTAAAGGACCCTCATCCTCATCTTTTACTTCAGATGGTGTTTGTAAAGGTGCAGAGTGAGCCTGAGAGCAGAAGATGAATATACCCTTTCAGATCATCTAAAATAATATAATTTATCTGATAACCTGAGGAAACCAACGGTGTGGCATTCATTCAACATGTGCATATATCCTTTTTTTTTTTTTACTTTTACCGGGTGTTTTGTCCTCTGGTCGTCGTCGTGTGCTTTGGAAAACTCATGTTCAAATGAGCTGGCTAGCTCATTGAATAGCCCAACCTCCTCACAGTTCTTCAGGAAACGTGTGGGTGTGGGTGTTTGGTCTGCAAAAGAAAAGCACATATTACGTTAGTCAAGAGGGTAACAGGACAGAAATATCTCCTTCCCAACAGACATCCCAGTAGTACATCAATACAGGTGTTCAGAGCATTGACAACTTCATTACTCTGCAGTTCAGCTTCATTTAACAAATACTAATGTAAAAGGTAATGTCATTACCTGCGATGATAACAGAGTCTGTTCTGGCAGGACCAAATTTTAATGTCATTTCATGCTTGTGCTTGTGGACTGACAGATGGTCTTCATTTGTGAATCTCTGCAAAAAATAACAAAACAGATGTACAGAAAATGTAATATAGTATATTAAAGAATATAAAGTGTAGCATCAGTGTGTCTACTGTGATGCCGACAAATGACAAAGCATTCATCAAAATAACTCAATTATAGATGATGTGAGATGAACAATAGCACCTGCTTTCAGCAGAGATGGTCCACAGTGAGGTACGGTTTGATCATTGTCTACTATTTTGGCATTTGTACAGTAGCTTAAAGGTGGATTCTGCGATTTTTGGAGAAAGATCGTCGATATTTGAACTCAACACCCAAACAAATACACCCCTCCCATACGTTAAGATGTGCCAGATTTACCATCCCTCTCGCTCCCTTTGCCTCTGTTTATACATCCATGGCCTTTCCCCTGTCCTGGCTGGAATAGTGTTGTGTAAGGCTAGGCTATATGGAGAAAATCAAATATTACAATATTTTTGATCAAACACCTCTATATCGGTATTGTGACGATATTGTAGGGTTGGTGCTTTTACAAAATATTTACACAATGAGATTTCTGATAAATAATCATCAGTATTGTGGGTATAATGACTAAGTGGGCAAAGGCAAACAATAGAACAGCTAGAATAGTCAAATGACATCCCTCTACTGTAATGCCTTTAAAACCAGGAAAAGACAACTCTTATGCCATATTACGATATTATGATATCCAAAATCTAAGACAATATCTAGGCTCATTTCACGATATCGATATAATATCAATATACAGCTCAGCCCTAGTGTTGTGTGGCTCGACCTAAGCCATTTTGTTTGTCTCCCATTTAAAGAGCCAGGGCTGTGTTTGAACACCGGATTATTTCTTTCAGAAGCAGAGCACACCGCGAGGAGATATTCGGATATCGGATTAGAATCGCAGACTCCACCTTTAACTGCAAAAAAGTTCGCTGTAAGCTAAATTGCAGTGAGTCCATGTAATAATAAGAAAGAGGCGACAATTTTTTTCAGATTTCTGGGCTGGATGATCAGAGCTGTCAAATTTAGAGCGAGGGAAAGAGGGTTGTTACTGAGCTATGCACATGAATTAATGCATTCAGAAATCATTACCTGCCCACATCCAGGGGCAATGCATACAAAAGGTCGATCATCCCCCATCTCAGACAAATGTTCTGCAAAAGAGAGCAAAAAAAACAGTATTCATAGATGCATATGGAGGCAATCAAACAGCTTACTAGGACACCATATTCAAGATTCAAGATTCAGGAACAGGTACAATCATGTGAAATGCATTTTGCTGGGAAGCTCCGTTAAATTACAATTATAAAAGGAAATACTTTGTACAAGGGCATATTAAGAATATATACAGGCATATTAAGAACATATACATTAAGAATATATACAGTATAAGATATATATTTTGTGTGAGAAGGTGTGGTATGAATTATTTATTTAAAAGTCTGATGGCCTGGGGGGAAAAAACTGTTCCTCAGTCTGCTGATTGAATGCTACTGAACGATTCAATAGTGTAACTTGTAATTGATCTATACTGGCTTTATATTGACAACGATTATCCAGAAGAAAATGCTCAAATGTCACTGTCTATTGTGTTAGCTTGTGTTTTAACATGATAATGTGTTGACCTGCAGCATCAGTCTATAACGTTATAATAACATGACTACCATGCACATGTGCTCACCTGTCACCAAGAAACGAAGGAATCCATATATTACTGGTTGAATGCTACTGAATGATTCAATAGTGTAACTTGTTATTGATCTATACTGGCTTTGACAACGATTATCCAGAAGCAACCAAAAAACGCCCAAATGTCACTGTCTATTATGTCAGCTTGTGTTTTAACATGCTAATGTATTGACCTGCAGCATCAGTCTATAACGTTATAATAACATGACTACCATGCACACATTATTTGCATGTGCTCACCTGTCACCAAGAAGGTAGAAAAACACCCAAGTGACAACTGGTTAGGAGGTAAACAGGCCGAAGACTGTGGGCCTGGTGGGAACATTTGTTTCGGTCTTGGGGACTAACGATGAGGCAGCAGAGCCAAAGCAAGCTACCCTGCGCTGTCATCAAGACATCGGCGGTAGCTGGCAACCACTGGAGGTCGTTGGGCCATGTAGCTAGTTAGTGGATATAGGTTGAACACTCACAGTGCCAATTATTATGCTAGCTGTGACTCTATGAGAGATGGGCCTTAGAGCTAGCATCGCTAACTACACCAACAGACTCTGTTTCAGTAACCTGACAGCCGTGTCATTATGAGGAACGTGTTAGCTAACATCATGGAGACTAATAAACACATAAGGGAGGAGCGGATACGCCTCGCAAAACGAAAATAGTCACAGTCACAACACAGCTAAGCTAAGCTAAGCTAACTGCTAACCGTTGAAGTTAGTAGCTGAACGTTAGCACGCTAATGCTAAGGCTAAAGAAAGCTCATGATACAAACCTAAGATCGCGTGGAAACATCACACGTTTCGCGATTAATTAACTGAATATATTTGGAAAAAATGTCACATTTGTTTACGTTAGATGATCCGTAATGTGAGTGAACTCACCCGGTCGGTTCCACAGCCTCTGGACGGCCCCCTCCCTGCTCCGCTGCTCCGGACGGTGCTGCTCTGCTGCTGCTTCGTTGTTGACACTCTGACACTTCCATCAGCAGTATCGCGAGAGCTGGAGAGCACGGCGGAGCGTGACGTTACGTTTTTACGTAACAGGGTTGACGTCGGGAGGGGGGAAAAAAACGTGATATATATATATGTTTAAAAAAAAGGTTATTTTTACAAAACTCACTACTGTCACTATATCCTGAAAGTAGTGCATGAGACAGGTAATCTGAAAAAAAATCATGTGCCTCTGTGTTCTCCGGTGCTCCTAATGGCATCTGCAGTATTTCACAGACGGGAGGAAAACAACCAGTCAGAGCCGAGCTGGAGCCTGTTGTCTCTGAGCAGCTGTCAATCACTCGCAAACTCCGATCAAACGGTCAAACTATGCAGCGTTGATCAAATATGAATCAATATTCTGTTACTGTAATGACTATTTCTCGTGGAAATACCAAGCACTGCCCACCAGCCGGAGCAAACTTTCTCATTTTACAGCTAAACAGTACACTACAAGATGTTTCTGAAAACATTTGAGACAAGAAATAGACATTATAGTAACAGAATATTGATTCATATTTGATCAGCGCTGCCTAGTTTGACTATTTCATCTGAGTTTGCGAGTGATTGACAGCTGCCTCCATTGAAAGAATAGCCAATAGGAACGCTCTCTCTGAACTGACCTGTGATTGGTCAAAGTCTCCCGTCACAGGCTAGATTTTTTAAAGCCTAGAAACAGAGCCATGAGGAGATGCAGAAGTCTAGTTTTCTCTCAGAACACTTGAATTACAATATGCTGAAAGATTATTATGGAATTTTTGCCCAATGATGCTAAAACAATCTGCCTACTGCAGGTTTAACATGTAGTGCAAATATAGCTACACAAAGTACAAGTCACGGCTGTTTAAAAATAAATCTTTATTTCCATACCTCAGGCTCAACAATAACAATCACTTAATAAACCAGTGTGTACTTGGCTGAAAATTGCAATGTTTGATTGTGAGTTATAAGCAGAGTTCTGATATAAGACTGAAATTGCATTGACAAGCTAACAAAATAAACTGGATCAGACATATAATGGACAAACAAGCATGCACACACACACATTAAACTCCACTCCAACCAGCCCTGCAGCTGCACCTAAAATACACAGAGATTAACATTGGGTAGGACCTAGTGTCTCTGAGTGTCATAAACTGATAATGTTGGATTTTGACGACCAACTAAACAGCCTCGTTCAGTGTGACAAATTGATGTGCTCACAACTCTTGCACTCTTTATACTGAAATGAAACACTCTTAAGGCACTGGATGTTTGGTTTAAGATAATAGTTCCATGTAGTCTGAAGCAGAAGCAATCTCTCTCTCTCTCACCCACACATGTACACAGACATGATATACAGAATACACAGGAGACAACTGAACTACTACTGATTACAAGACAAAATACTGTACACTGCACTCTAGTCTTGTGATAAAAGGATAGTGCATTTCACTAATTCATACCACCACAGGTACAGGCTTGTTCTGCTCATTGTTGAGCAATGAGTGGCTGATCAGTATCCAGTTCAGTTGTCAATAACTGAACTAATAAGTAGCTTTTCTCAGATCAGTCTACACACCAATTTACTAATATTACACAAACATTGAATAACATGAGAAGAAAAACACAATTACAGAAAAGGAAACTCGTCTACAGCAGGAAACAAGTACATTAAGAACCTGGATCAAAAAGAAATCTGTATATACACACGCTCAAGGTAATCTACCACATATAGACATTTTCAAAAATCAAGCTTGGTTTTATGCCAAAAGGACTACATTCGTCTGAAGCCTTATGCATCCAATCAAAACAGATGACGCAGGCAATCAATGTAACAGAATCAAGTCTAGACACTGGCCAAGGCATCAACCATCAAATCGCTATGTTAAATCAGCAAGAGGCCACAAATTTCTATTGTGGAAGAAAGTCTGATTTCTCCTCCTGAGGTTCCTCACATCATCAAATGTTTTAACAATTCACATGCTAGTCACCAGTTAAGGACACCTTATTCTTCAAGATCTACCATCCTACTCTAAAAACCTTTCCTGAAACTGAAAAGACAGAACTAGCCGGGCCTGAAATAAAAGTTAGCCATCAAACCCAGTAATCTTGCTGTGAGAGACACACACCAGCATTAAGGACATCTGATAAAACACAGAGACAGTCTTTCTGCTCCTGCTCACATCTAACAACCCTCAACAACAGTAGGTTATTTGGCTGAAAACTATGAGTTTTCATGCGCTACAATTTTTAACAAGACATACATATTTGCACAGGAGTTAAATCACTGATTAAATCCTGCCACAACGACAAAATAAGCAGATCTACTCCAGTAAGAATACAGGGCTCATTTCAAATGTTAGTAGTACTGATATAATTCTGCATCACAAAGACAACTACTGCGAAAACATTGAAAGATTATAAACATTACACGACTCAATGGTCTGAAATCCATGTCATATTCGTTAGCATCATTTGGAAATAATTTCTACATAAATAATTTAAATTCTTCAAAACATTGCTACTCAAAGTTCAAACCTCCTGTAGTTAATCACACACCCCACTGTTTCTATTATTCTGCCAGGGATTCAACATCTTCCATTTCATACAGTATATAATCATATATCCTTGATTTCAATGCAAAACAAATTAGATAAAAAAGCTCAAGATGAATCACATGCCAACAATAACCACTCAGAGAGAAATCAAATGTGCCTCATTCGTCATTTTGGAGGTTGACAGCGCTTACTAAATGTTAGAATACCTTATATTTAAAAGTAACAAGATCCCTTTCTCCCTCTTAAACACACACACACACACACTACAGATTTAGCCCATTTATGGAGGCATCTTTTGGGAACATCATGGTAATATTACTTTAAGCAAAGTATGTTTTTTCAAGTCAGCAGACTATATGTATTATCCAAAAAAGGGATATCTATTTACAGTCTTTCTAAATAATTTCAGGTCTGCAACAATATTTGGATTCTTTGAAAAAGTATGCCAAATGAAATATATTCTGTCTATTTACATATATATAAATTTCTGTTTTAGTTCATGATTTATAGGTTCCTTTTCCTTTAGTTATTTTGGTGACCTTGGGGGAATGTTTTGTTCTTTGCCACTGCGTCTGGCTCCCCGGTGTGGGGAAAACGGTTTGCCAGTATTCAGGCCTCTCTGATGGTCCCGAGCCTTCAGCCCTGCGGATCGGACTTGGCCGTTCGCTCCTCTGAAGGAGCGTAATGGTTGACGAGGAGGGCGGCCGTCTCTGGGTTTGTCTGCTTTGTCTGTAGTGCGCCTGGAGTTGGGCCGAGACTCCTCAACCCTGTTGACCTTGAGCTCTTGCAGGGGTTTGCTGGCAGAGCAGGCGGGAGGGGAGGGAGAGGGCGTCTGTGCTGGTGGCGGCTCCTTGGCCATTCTCTGGCACACCTCTGCATAGCTGAGCTTTCTTTCCCCCTGGTAAGAGAATAATGGGTGAACATTTTAAATCAAGATGTAAAATAAATGATTAAGAAACAAAAAGAAATTCATCACATGTGTAATAAACACAAAAAACACTTGAAGACCATATCAAATAGTCCATCATTAACACAGAGAAGTGGATTATGCTGCAGTGGTAGTTTGAGAAGTTGCTTTATACATCTGACTTGTACATAATTGAACAGACTCACAATACCAGCCGCACGCTGTCACGGCTGGTAACAAAGCACAGTCTAAGGGGGTCTTGGAATGATGTATGAATCAAAAAGGGAGCTATAAGATGATGTTGCTGCCGGCTAATGTGGCACTCCTGATGAGAAGGCAGGCCTTACCAGCTCCGATGTTGGAGATGTTGGAGTTTGGGGAGATGGAGAAGGTGCTTCTGTGGAGACAGACTGGTTGCAGGTGGAGGGAGCCGCTTCAGAGGCTGTTGGGGAGGCAGCCTGCAAGGACGAGGAGATTTCTTCCTTTGGAGTAGGAGGCTCAGCTTTATCCTCTTCTTTCACTGGAGGAGAAACACTAAAATCGACATAAAAAGTTTAAGATATGTCATTTTAAATTCATAATAAATGTATATGCCCTTTTTATTCACAGACATTTTATTAGCTTGAAGTAAACTTTACCTTGGTGGTGCCACTGTGAGCGGCGTCACAGGAGCAAGCTTAGCAACTGGGGTCACAGAATCTGGTTTTCTTAAAGCATCTTCAGAGACGTTTGTGTGTCGGGTCTTGTTAACATCTTGGCTCGTAGGCTGAAATAATCAAGAATTTAAAATGATGTGCATTTATACAACTGTTACTTAAAAGCTGCTTACATGAGTCTCCACAGTAAAAGGTATCAAAGAGGACAAGATTTTTACCTTGTTGGTCACCTTTATGCCACGCACAACATCAGAAAGGCGCATCTCTGGCATAGTTTCTCCCCGCGTGCTGACCACAGATCCCGGCAAAGGAGGGAAATTGGAAGCTGCCAGGTCAAACTTTGGTGGAGGAGGTACCTCCATCACAGGGACGGGCCTCTGTAATTTTCATTACATTTTAAGCGTAAATGTAAGATAAGTAACACTATGTGAAGCTTACCACAAAAACACGTAACAAATGTTATTTAAAAAAATTAAATAAATGGGTAAAAGAGGAAATATGCTGACCATGTTATGTTCGTCTTCTCTTTTCCTCCTCATGCCTCTGCTGCTACCTCTCCTACAATGAAGACAGATCGTTTTACATTAGAAGGTTTTACATATGAAAGTTACATTTATATGTAAGAAACATCACCACAAAGATTGCAATGGGTTGCATTTCCCTGGAACTGATTGTGAGCTGTTTCCACTAACTGTTTTAAGTCTTGGCAATATAACTTTGAGAGGTGCACATAGAGTACAGGACAAGATACAAAAACAGAAAATTATTCACAACACATAACACAAGCCTCAATGCGTATTAACCTGTCACATTTTGGTTGTAAATCTCCATATTGAGTGTAGGGGTAGGCAACTTTAGATGCGGCATGTGGTAGCTCAACCAAAGATTGGCTAGTACTCGTTGCCTTCTTGGCAGAATTTGTTAAGTTTATTGCAGATGAACAAGATTGGTGGAAGGTTGGTAGGGTTAATGATTACAACTCAGATGTGGATGTTTTCATAAGGATGGCAGTCTTGTTATAGTGTTCTCATATATTATCACAATGTTCTGAGAAAAACTTTTTTGGCTGGACCGCAGAGGGCCAACCCTACAAAGGTATTGAAGTCTGTCACCGAGTGACTGACTAACAGTGATGAAGTTACACGATTCGTTGGCCGAGTGTTGGAGTTTCCTGATTAGCTGTTGCACTTTCAAAATGAAAAGGCGGGGAACAGTCCTTTATGCAAATGAGCCCGTCCAGAGCGACGCGCCTGGCTCACCAAACTTGGACCAAGTTGTCAAACTAGGTGATCAAGTTCTAAAATGAAACGAGATTCAGCAGTGGCATAGCCTAATTCTCGCTTAAAATGTCTTCAGAAGTAGATTTTGGTGAATCGTTTAAATGGAATAACAAGTTTACGAGCAGACCGCCATGTTGTTTCCAGTCCACTAGTGTCCTCATCGGACCTGGTGGACATGTACCTCTGGATTTAACATTATAGACATGACCACTGACAATTTGTCCAACAATTTGGCCACAAATTCACAGACTGACCATATACGGTCCAGCCATATACTCGGTTTTAACCTCTTGTTTAAAAATGTTGCTATGCATGTTGTCTATATGAATGGAAGAAAATTACAGATCTATTGGAGATTTAAATTTTGATGTGGTGTCATAATAAACCTTATTGTTGATATAGCACACTGATTAACAAAAAAAAATCGGGGAAAAAAATCATGCACTTCATAACAAAAAGGTTGCTGACCCCTGCCACAGTGTTAATAAGCAGGATAATATTCACTCACCTGCCACGTGCAGCCCCGCTCAGATATCCACTGGGTATGGTAGCCTGTGGAGAAGTGTCTTTAAGGCTGAAGGAGAGTAGAGGGGTTGTCGCTGAAGTGGTGCCTGTCGGCGTCCCTGATGTCTGGAGGGGCCGTGGACTCAATGGACCAGTCAGGCTGTCCATCAGGGTCCCCGGGGCCAAAGAAGGAGAAGGGGGCACGTCTCCAGGCCTAGGGTGACCCTTAACATGGTTTCTGGGCATACACAAAAGGACACATGTATCTTACTACTGACTGCTACCATGAAAAGGCACATTTTGATACTTAAGCAAAATGAATATCCTTTACACATGCTTAAAATGTGATATATGTTACATGAAAGAGAGTTAATCAAGTCTGAACAGCATTACTATGAATGAGAGAGTTATCATGTCATGACTTGCACCTACCGGTTCCCGCTCATAGGTTGATGGGTGCTGATGGAGCTTGAGTTTGCTTCGTAGTTCCCAGGACTGCTGTAACCATTCATGAATCCGCTGTGTGGGAAAGGTGCCTAGCAGTGGAAAATCAAATTAGACCATAAGCTCCGTAAAAATCTCTCTGGTGCTCTGAACCATAGACAAAATATAAAGATTCGAGCTCCTGTATCCAGCATATTATATATGCACTGCACAATACATCTATATATGAACTGAAGCTGATAATATCACATTTAATGCAATATACACTGCTATGAGCCCCCTGACACAATTCATGTGTTATGAACAAAAAAAAACCATTCTCAACAATACATTGAGGTTCTTACCAGTGGTGTTTCAAAGTAAGGCATGACGGAAGGGTTCCAGGAGGAAGACACCACGGGGTATACAGGGTACTGCTGCTGAGGGCTGTATGCCTGCGGCATGTAGACCGGGGAGCCATACTGAGCCTGTGGTTGGGCATGCTGACTGTACACACCTGAGTCCACACTGCGGAAGCCGTTCTTACCAAAGAACGTGTTAATGGCCTTAATGCGGGCCTGGGGGGAGAGGGAAACAAGATAATCAGGTATGTTTGCTAAGAGTGAAGATGTGACACCTCCACTGTACCTATGATGAGTAGCGATGTAGATCTGTCTATCGTCCCCTCAGATCTCATAATCTCACGGTCATTAGGTCATACAACACTGCACTGACTAGGGGAAAGAAGGGGGGAGGGAGAGTGAGTGGGTGGGAGAGTAAAAGAGGATGAGGGAAAGTAGAGGTACAGTGTAGAAGCAGAGATACAGCAGATTGATGTGGAGCTACAGATGAAAAGTTCCTCCCAGCCAGCCACAGTGCATATGGGTCCTTCCAAGCGCGATACTGATCATCACTGGGGTTTAGACAGCCCTCATTTGTTTTATCAGGGGCAGACAAGGTCAAATCAAAGTCCAGCTGAAAAGGATATATTAGGACCTGAAATGCAAAGGTAAATGTCACATTGTGATAAGACGGGATATCAAACTGTGTGGCGATATAGGTGTGCAACAGCTCCTTGCTTATCAAGTCTCTGTGCACACAAATCCCAAGGTCACTCTTGAGGCTACAGTTTAGCCAGAGAATAGAGACGTGACAGCTGACACAACTTGTGTAACACAAGGCTTGCTGGGTTCCAAACTAATGTCTAAAATAGACCCAATAATAAGCAGTGATCCAGCCTGAAATAAAAACTTAACTTAGTAACGTACTAAATAAAGTCAGTGACAGAACTCACCATGATTGGTTTTCCCTGAAAAGTTTTCACTTCCTCTCTTAGGTATCTGTAAGCCTGAGGACAAAAAAGAAAAGAGCCAAATATTCACAATACTGCAAAATCGGCGTTGTTCCCTTTCAAATGTGAGTAATAAAAGCTTTCTTCCCCCCTCACTCCCAGAGCACTACTAGTATGATGTTCAGTGCTCATAATTGTAAACTTGCACATAACAAGATGAAGTTGCTGTAAAAAGGCACACAATTTCTTGAAAGCATCTACCCTTAAAATGCTGCATTTAACAAAGTGAACAGGCTAATCAAGAATTAGCTAATCCAAATCTTGCACCCGCACCAAGGTCATATTAGTCGCCTTTGGTCTCAAAGAATAATGGAACCAGAGCAAATAACAGCCACATCTAATGAGTAGTTATATCATATACGTCAATAGAAAATTATATATGGCATTGTAATAAAATTATACAGTATTATGTTATTATGCAAGTTGGTCAAAATTTAAAAAAAATGTGGAGACGTACCTGTTGTGCATCCATATCTGACTGCAATGTTATGTACCAGTTGCTGTTGTGTGCAATCTCAACACTTAACACTTTTGGACAGTTTTCACTCTTAAAAAGAGCCTCCACTTCCTGTGAAAGAGATGCAACGCACATATTATACATTTCTCCCTCCAACACTGAACTCCCATCAGGTCACCCTGCAGGCTCTGTGATAATAAATTGTCAATGAGCCATGATATACCCACTACAACAAATTAATCCACAAAGTTTAACATCAAAATACAGTGGGGCAGGTACTGCACATCACTGTCTTTAACTTCTGGTCAGCAGCTTTGTCTGTAAGTATCAGCATGTGGGAGCACCTAGTTGGTAGGATTTACTGTACAGTTAGATGTAGGGATGTCACGAGAACCGATACTTCAGGACCAAGTTGATGCCAAAATTCTTAAAACGTGTCGGTACTCATTTTTCTACAGTACAGCAGGTACCCTCAGAGCTCGAGACTAACAGTGTAATGGTTCGTGGAATTTCACTGGTTTCAACTACTCCATTTCTGGTATCGTGACATCCCTGGTTAGATGAGTGGCCGGTGCGGAGGAATGTGCTTAGTATGCAGTATGGAGCTTTCTTTACCTCAACTGGTGTAGTCTCTGGCACCTCTCTCAGAATAATGATGCAGCGACTGTGGTTTGGCCGAACATTCTCTCCGGTTTCATCAACTTGCACCATGGGAGAGCCTGTAACAAAGACACAACCTAAATATAAGTGTATTCACCATTACATTTATTTTTAATATTATTTTTGCTATATTTAATGACATATTTATATATTCATTGAGTCATTTATTTATGTATTCATTTATTTTTGATTTTGGCAGGTTCCATTCTCCATAGAAATGTCGTTCAGTGTTTCAGTTTATTTTACTCTTAGTTAAGGTGGTCACTTATTCAACAGGGAACCACCAGAATTAACAACAGCAGGAGACCCTTTATTTCAGACATGCATTTTCACCCCATTCCACTTATGTTATGAAAAGATTTAAGTTCAGAACATTTTAAAGTTGTATCTGGATTCTGTCTGTAAATTTAAGTGTCAGTGAATCTGCAAGCATTTCTCACAAATACAGGCAGAAGAGCAGCAATGGTACCTCGCAATACATCCAGAATGAGGTCCATGTCAGTGGTAAGGGCTTTGATGTCCTCCATGCAAGCAATGGTCCAGATGGGAACAAACTGATCACTGTCCATCTGGGATATCAGGTACAGGTCCTTAGACAGGTTCTCTCTGAAAACACCCAAAACAACATTGGGCAAAAAACGTCATTCAAAATGTCAAAATAATTGAAGTAAATTGATCAAGGGCTGTTAGACCAGAGATTCATACCTCTAAATGACAGCACTTCAGGTATACTAATATACTTCATTGAGGAAATAGCTGGTTCTATGCAGTATGACACACATCCCAAGGCAATTCAATTATGTATTACTGATGTTTTTGTAGCCGTTTGCACACTGGAAACAGCTGCAATTTTGTGGTATAAAAAAAAGGATTGTACATTTCTTCACTACTAACCTAGAAAAGCAGAACTCGAGCTGTTTCTTCAAAGACTCTCTCAGGCTCTCTTCAGACATCGGTTGTTCCTTAGCAGCATCACCATCTATGGCTGATTCGCACGGTGGGTCAAAGACTAAATACCCCAAGTCAGGGTGGTCAGTGCCATTCACAATGCCCTCTGTCGGTACAGACGCGCAGTCAGCAGTGCTGTCAGGGTATTCAGCATCGTATCCTTTTCCCCCGGAAGAGGGAACGTCTGTGTAACCTGAGATAGTGGAGGCAAGCAGGAACAAAATGTTTGTGAAATAACGGTCATGTTTAGACAACAGCATCTCATGGTCTAAACAAACGTTGTCATGCTTTATCTTTGTTGCATAACCATGAGGATCAGAGTTACAACAGTTTCCTCAAATGCCACATTTATCTATAATTATCTTAGTAACGATCAATAGATACGTATATGTGTCACACATTAAGTATATCCCCATACTTTAGTGATGTACCAGTGCAGTGGGGACAGGGGTTTGGTTTATATTAATGACAAATATACATGAGGTGAAGAAATTCTCTGCACACAGAAATGAATAAGCTCATACCGTCGGTCATCTCAGCGAGAGGAGGGCAGGTCAGCGGGCAAGGAGAATCCTCAGTCCCCTCTGGGACGTCATTCTGGTGGGCAGGGATCTCCTGCCACACTTTAGCATTGGGGTTCAAACCTGCTCCGTTTGTGGTAACCTGCAGGATTATAAGAATATACTGTGTTACAGAAAATATGTACAATATTTTGGGTACACCTTACACAGTGTGTTACAAGATACAAGTGCAGTTAGAGCAGGAAGCAGTGTTTTGTTCATCTTCTTGATTTTGAAACAGTCATATTTTACATGGTTGGATGTCATTTTTACATGATGGGATGTAATGTGTTCAGTGTCTGGAGTTCCCTGCCCTGCGACTGATTTCAGTGGAGGGGAGGGACAACAAGTGACATTTTTAAATATAGATCAGCATGTGAACGGAGTTGTGTAGTGTGAAATTGTTAAGCAGTGTCTTGTATAAACTACTAATAGGCGAACAGAGCATCTTTCTACTACATAGAACAAATTATCAAATACACACACCTCTTGCTAATCACTGCTTATGTGCATGCTTTCCATGACTGCAAGTCCACCGTTCATACAAGATAACTTGTTTAACATCAGAGATAGAGAAAGACCTTTGAAACAAGAGCAATTTCTACACAGTAAAATGCCTTGGTTTTGACCAAATGACATGCATCAGATCCATGTCATACGTTTATAAAAAAAAAAAAAAAAAGCCATGAGGGAACTCAGGAAAAGATCAGCAACCAATTACTAAATAATGAAGAAGGTATGAAAGCAGTTTTTACATGTTGCAAGTAGAGCTGTCAAAGTTAAAGCGATAACGCATTAATGCAAATTTGTTTTAACACCACGAATTTCTTTGACGTAATCGATCTTCCGGAGGTTGTCCCAGGCTCAGTTTTAAAGCTATAGAAGATACTGGCACCGTATGAAACCATATGTACCCTGTACCAACCATGTCGGGGAGGAGGCAAAATAACGCTCCAAACTTCAACCATTTTCAAAGCGAACCCTTAACCTCTGACCTCAAGATATGTGAATGAAAATGGGTTCTATGGGCACCCACGAGTCTCCCCTTTACAAACATGCCCACTTTATGATAATCACATGCAGTTTGGGGCAAGTCATAGTCAAGTCAGCACACTGACACACTGACAGCTGTTGTTGTCTGTTGGGCTTGAGTTTGCCATGTTATAATTTGAGCATATTTTTTTTATGCTAAATGCAGTACCTGTGAGGGTTTCTGGACAATATTTGTCACTGTGTTGTGTTGTTAATTGATTTCCAATAATAAATGTATACATACATTTGCATAAAGCAAGCACATTTGCCCACTCCCATGTTGATAAGAGTATTAAATACTTGACAAATCTTCCTTTAAAGTACATTTTGAACAGAAAACAGAAATGTGTAATTAATTTGCAATTACTTTTGCGATTAATTGCGATTAACTATGGACAATAATGCGATTAAATATTTTAATCGATTGACAGCCCTGGTTGCAAGACGTTCGGGCATTTTTAAGTTACTACTACTCAACAACACACCTCAAAATAACAGCAATTAAGCTCCCACAACATTCAGAACCGACTCCCTTTTACTTACTCAAATATATCACAGCCAATCCTATGAATGAAACCAGTTTTTCCGTCTTTGAAAAGGCCTCAGCTCTTCTTCTCCTTCACACATACACACACCCAAAACAAACCATCTGACTTTGAGGTTTTCATTGGCTTCGTTATCACTCTCACCCCGCCTCTCACACGGTCACATGTTACCTTACATGGCGCAAGTCCGCCTCTGAGCTTCCAACTAGTGATGGGAATTCCGGCTCTTTTTAGTGAGCCAGATCATTTGGCTCAGCTCACCAAGAAAAGCCGGCTCTTTCGGCTCCCAAACGGCTCTTAATTTGACCACTTCTGCCTTTTATAGTTCAGCCAAATTTAGCACTGTTTTGACCTATGATTAGTACGTGTGCAGATATATCACTTAAATGATTCAATATAATTATACTAAACCTTATAATTTCCAGAATACCATAATTTTACATGCTGCTTCGTTTTCGACTGTCACTCATCTTGTCCGCTATTCGCGCACCGCACTCCTCTCTCTTTCTTTCTCTCCTCCTCTCTCTCCTGCTCTGTACCTGTAGACGGTCAGCGCGCCGCGCACCCCCGCCCCTCCCTGCTTGATGGTATGATCCTTGTCTGTCATCACCTAATTGGTCACATGGATGTCATTAACACAACATTCAGTCACAGTCAGTGCATGAGTGCCCGTGGTGCGGAGAAGATCATCTTATCATTCTGCCTTGAATTAAAAAAAAAACAAAAAAAAAAACGGCTCTCGGACGGGAGCCGGCTCTTATCGTTCACTTAAAAGAGCCGGCTCTTTGAACCGGCTCGTTCGCAACTGACACATCACTACTTCCAACGTGACTAGAAACAAGGCATTTTGTGACCTGTCATCCATTACAAAACCTTTAAGTGTGCTTCAGTCACTGATGCAAAAACCAATACACGAAACTGTAGTCTCATAACATTTCAGTCCAAACCTGTCTTGATATCCAAAAATGTGGCAACAACTCAGCTGTTTGCAGCGAGGCAAAGCAGCGCTGCTCTGGAGGGGGTCTGGAAGAAAAGAGCACATGGTGCCGACGTGCCCGCACAACCATATGCGACCATATGCAAACAAATATCTTTAATTAAAAAGAGCTGGATGCAAAGCGTTTGAGCTTTAATTGATTAACCAAATCATCATTGTTTCCCCTTGCAAAGTTGGCATCTCTGCAGCGTACTGCCATGACCTTTATTACGTTAAGTAGCTAGGTAGCTAACATTTAACACTAATCACGTGTAGTAGTCGTTACACATGAACGGTAAAAAGAAAATTAACTACACATTTAGAACAACTTGTAATGGAGTGTCGGTTTCCCCCTGTTCATAATACTGGTAAACACGTGTTGACTCCATTAATAGCTGCTGTTAGCTAACTAGCTTAACTTTACCAGCACGACCAGTTAGAACCGGCCTTTACTTTACACTCCTAAAACCTGAGCTTGTATTTGTTTGACAAGGTTGTGAAAGTTAACACACGATTAACTATCCGTGTACATGATGAAAAGTGGGAGAATGACTGTTAATTAACAAGCTTTAATAAGTGTAAAAGTTACTACAAAAAGCAGTAAAGCAGTTTTGATCGAGTCAAACTGGAAGGACGCAAACAGGTTGTTAAGCTAGCGTGTCCTCCTCTCTCTCCCAGGCCCCAAACACTCACCATGCTGCTGCTGCTTCAGTCCTCGTCTTCTTCTTCTTAGTGTCGTTGTTTTAATTTAACTTCTTTATTCTTCGTGAAGGCTTTATTCTAGATATGTTGGTATTTATTAGAGTGTCTCCGTCGTCGTAACTACGGTCTCCCAGGTAACGATATTCAAACGTTCGAACGTGCTCCAGCTCCAACGGTCGCGTCCGCGTGGACCTCAAGTTCTTCTAATTTATAACACTAACAGCTGTTTTCACTGTTTCTTAAAAAGCGTTTCCCATTTGACGACTTAAAGCTCAGTTCCTCATCCCCGCAGGTTCAGCTTCATCCAGCATGTGACAGCAGCTGCGTCCTCTGTCTGTCTGTCTGCCACCGTAACGTCCCAACAACAGGCTGCTGCTCTCTACCGCCCGGTAACTATGCTATGCTAACACCGCAGCTATGCTAACACACCGCAGCGTAGCAACGCCTGAGTGTGACCCCTAGGAGAGAGGACAGACCAACACGGCTACCGGAGCAGAGGGCGATGCACTTATTATGAGACCTTGGACTAACACACACAGCTGGTTGATACTGAATTATATTTTAGCTGACATTACAAACAAAATAAGTTATTATTACTGGCTGCTCTCACTAAGATGGGTGGATATGACAAGACAAGGTGTAAAGTTTAGGATTGATAAGTACTCCGGAGCCTCATGCGGCTCTTTAGCTCCTCTCCAGTGGCTCCCTGTGGATTTTTAAAAATGGAAATGAATAACTGTTTTTTGTTTACATTTTCATTTTTATTTATCATTGTTGTAGGTCTATGGTACGACTGTACGACGGAGTATTAGGGCCACATTGAGGAAAAAAAATAAATCTGAGATTTCGAGAATAAAGTCATAATATTACGAGAATAAAGTCATAGGTTTATGAGAAAAAAATGTGTAATATTATGAGAATAAAGTCATGTTTATGAGAAAAAAAAGTTGTAATATTATGAGAATAAAGTCATAAGTTTATGAGAAAAAAAGTTGTAATATTATGAGAATAAAGTCATAAGTTTATGAGAAAAAAAGTTGTAATATTAAGATAAAGTCATAAGTTTAAGAGAAAAACGTCGTAGTATTATGAGAATAAAGTCATAATATTATAAAGTAGTAATTTTAAGTGTTATTTTCTTTTTTCTCGTAAAGTTATGACTTTATTCTTGTAATATTACGACTTTTTTCTCGCAAAGTTATGACTTTATTCTCGTAATATTACAACTTTTTTTCTCGTAAAGTTATGACTTTTTTCTCGTAAAGTTATGACTTTATTCTCGTAAAGTTATGACTTTATTCTTGTAATATGACTTTTTGTCTCGTAAAGTTATGACTTTATTCTCGTAATATTACGACTTTTATTCTCGTAATATTACGACTTTGTGTCTCGTAAAGTTCTGACTTTATTCTCGTAATATTACGACTTTTTTTCTCATAAAGTTATGACTTTATTCTCGTAATATTACGACTTTTTGTCTCGTAAAGTTCTGACTTTATTCTCGTAATATTACGATTTTTTTCCTCGTAAAGTTCTGACTTTATTCTCGTAATATTACGACTTTTTGTCTCGTAAAGTTATGACTTTATTCTCGTAGTATTATGACTTTTTTTTCTCGTAAAGTTATGACTTTATTCTCATAATATTACAACTTTTTTCTCGTAAAATTATGACTTCATTCTGGAAATCTCAGGGTTTTTTCCCCTCAATGTGGCCCTAATACTCCGTAGTACATTGTCACTTTGGCCCTCACTGCATTAGACTTATATACTATATACTTAGACTATAAACTGTGTTACCTTCATCACAATGCTCACAGGTTTTTTTTATTATTTTGCCTAAAATGGCTCTTTTGATAGTAAAGGGTGCCGACCCCTGTACTAACTTGACCTTACATCAGACCTGGACCGAAAGAAAATATGGTGCCAACCTTCTAAATATCTCATTTTAAATAAGGAAGGAAGTGACTTTTAAAATGATTCATCACTTGTATCCCTCCAAGGTATTTCTACAACGATATTTTAAAAAGGACATTGTTGTGGACTGCTCATTTTGTCAACTGGTTGCAGAAGATTTATGTCATCTATTTTGGTTTTGTCCCCACACATTTGCACTTTTATTTCCCAATATATTAATTCAGATATAAATTTTCCCTCTCCTATGAAAATTTATGTTTTGGCTTCTTTTCTTACCCTTCTACCAAAGCAAATCAATATTATATTATTAATTTGATCTTATTACTTGCAAAAATCTCATATTCATAAATCTAAATTTTCCAATCATAAACCATCCTTTTTTCCATCTTTGAAAATGAACTCAGTCAATACATGGCTTCAATCTTATACTCTAAAAATAGAAAGGCTATCAAAACCACACATCTATGTACAATGTATAACATTTTTATGAATTGATTTATGTTCTCTGTCAGTGCTTTGATCCCCTGGAGTTGACCTTTTGGATATAAAATGTCAGCACTTCATTTTATCCTATTAGACGTTTGTGTAAAATTCTGTCATAATTAGCATAAAATTCTTGAGTTAGGGCCAAAAATGTGTTGTGTGAGGTCACAGTGACCTTTGACCACCAACCTGTCCAGGTGGACATTTGTGCCAAATTTGATGAAATTCCCTCAAGGCGTTCTGATACATCACGTTCACGAGAATGGGCATAGGTTCACTGTCTGGTAGTGGACCGCACAGATGAATACATAAAGATAAAAAACAAAACAATGTTCCTTGAATGAAACCTCTTTATTTATGCAAACTAACCGGACATCCAATTAAATTCACTTAAAATTTACCAAGTACAAGATTGCTTTAAGGTAACAATAGCCTACTTATAATTTACAGGTGACAGGGTTTGTGCACTTCAGATAGAAACAAAAAAAATACTATTCAGTATTTAACATGACTTCATTAGATTAGTGGAGGGCATTTGCTTGTCCTACAACAGCAGATGTTATTTAATGATTATTTATGCACAAACTTAAAAATCCCCCCCCTCCCCCTCCCGCAATCATGAAGAGTTGAGGCAGGTGTTGTCATTAAGCCTTGGTGGGCACAACCGTCTGTGATGCCTGCTGGCTCTGTTGTAGCTGCTGGATCTTCACGTTCATTACTTCAATCACAGCTGCAAAGACACAATGTGCAAAGTAAATACGTGTGTAACATGTGAGCTTATGGTTGACTGTCTTAATAATTAAATACAGAATATTTTCCACTAAAAACTTCTTAGACTTAACCATGTTTTGTTGTAGCATATATTAGTAAATTGATATATATATATTAGTAAATTTGTACTGTAAAATATTATCTGTGTATTGTTAATAACTTTGAAGTAAATACTTTTTCTACATTTGAGTGAAAGTCTATGGAAATTAAGTGAGTATAACTTTGTAATAATTTAATTTACAAACCCCTATGCAAATAACTAGTATTTAATTCTTTTAAAATATGCTTTGGACTTGCCTTGTCATATCCATTATCTAAATAGCTAAATATAAAGCGAGGAATGTCTGTCTGTGTATGTTATTCGCATATCTCGAGAACCCTCATCCAATCTACTTCACACTACTTTGAAATTATAACACAAATAATGTTACCACAAGACTACCAACTAATACACCTCTTTGGAAATGACCTCCACTAAGCGTATTTCACTGTGTGTTTTTCAGGGGTGAATTTAGTGATTTGGGGCCCCAAGGACAAACGCCGTCTTGCTTTAATTTTCACTCTCTCTCTGACTGGGAATGTTGGTATTGGCAGTGGCAGAAGCAGTACTCAAAAATGTTTCTAAAGTAAAACTATTAACTATTAATAGTAAAACTATTATTACTACCACTGTGTAAAAGTCCTGCATTCAAATGTTTACAAGTGAAGAGTGAAAGAGAGGCATTATCAGCACAATGTACTTAAATTTACTTAACGTCTGTTCAAGTTGGAGCTTTCAATTCTAACATGATGCTGGATAGTTTAATGAATAATAATCCATCATAGTTTAAATGTTATATTTTGTGGAATGTAAGCAGTAACATTTCTCTGTCAGGGGAATGTAGTACTACAGCGTTTTCCTCTGAAGTAGTAGAAGTACACAGTAAGTAATCTACAGTTGAGTTGCATCATTTTTAACTGCTTTGGGGGCCTTTTGTAAGTTATTTCAGAGTACAATGAGTTAGAATAGTAACATAAATCAATAGTTTTCATAAACATCATAATAAATCTATAGCTGTTTGGGGCCCTTTTATTTGGGGCCCCAGGCAGTTGCCTACATTAAAATATATGGCTTTGAATTAGAAAAATGTGATGACATTTAGTGAAATAATGAGGAAATAGAAGAGATATCTATAAAAAAATGGAGCTTACCTTGTTTCATGGCATGCTTTTCCTGAAGAGCTGGCTGAATTTTCTCTATCTGCTTTGTGAGGAAGTCTATTTTGCGTTTGAAGAAAGCCTTTGAGTCATCCACGTTCTACGGAGACAGACAAATACGGAGTATAAATAAAAATGTACATAAGAATGTTTTACATTATTTGAGTAAGTTATAAGATGATTTATGGACTTTCAAAATGCAAATATATTTGCCTTTTCAACATAGTATCCTGTCCCCACATCCACTAAGACATTTTCCACGTCATTTAATGTTCCAGGGACGTACATCTGAGAAGAAGATACGTTAAGGACAAGTATGCATGTCAACTTCATTCAAAGCATGTCACACAAAAACAGCAAAACATGAGATGCTGGTTGTTCCACTGTAAATGAAGGATACAGAGCTGGTAAGTGGCACGAGCAATTCTTTTCCTGTGTGAGAGAGGAGAGAAAGGGGAAAGAATTAGCCTAACAAACAATCAACTTCAGCTGCAGATTCACAGATGTAGGGGACGATTTCACAAAATTTCATCAAACTGACGACATTAACACCTTTGAAAACATAATGCATATTTAAAGCACATAATTTTGTGCAGCACACTGATGTACAGTGAGCTCTTTTGGGAGGATACTTTTTATATTACAGAGACTGTGCAGCGAACCACTGTTGAGCTAAATATGTTTTTTTATTAGGGCTGTCAAAGTTAAAGGCAGGGTTGACGATGTTCTCCAGTATACAAAAAATGGTCTTTACACTCAGACAGTGATCCACTTCTTATGAGCTCTGAAAAAGGACCGGAAAAGAGCCGTCATCTGTAGCTGCTGTAATCCTGTAAAAATGTCTACCAATCACTGCCTTGCGGTCCGCTTGGAAAGAACCAATCAGATGCCTCCCTGCCTCCCTGCTCGTACTCTACCCTTGGCGTGCACCAGCCTGAACTCAAAGCGCGTCGCTGCCGCAAGTTTACTGGAGAATGGAAGAGAAAACTCAGCCAAAAGTAGCACTGCCACGGTTCCTTGTCATGAGGTAGCGTTGTTGAGTTGAGGTCCTCTCTCCGCTCTGTGTCTGTGGAGTAGTTACGATGCGGCGCTGCTCGTGCATGTGTGTGGGGGGCGTTGCCTTGAAAGGAGCCCCGAGGGGAGGGGGTGGGTTTAGACGGAGCTCCTGAGGCGATGCTACTTTCAAATTATGCTAGCTTTCCGACATCGTCGACCTTATCTTTAACGCGATAATGCGTTGACGCAAATTAGTTTAAACGCCACTAATTTCTTTAACACATTAACGCCACTTCGCCTCCTCAAGAAGGAAGCTAAATAATGCTCCAAACTTGAACAAGATTTTGGCGAGGAAAGACTGGAATGGCCATTGAAAATGGCCATGCCAGATATGTGACCTCAAGATATGTGCATGAAAATGGGTTCTATGGGTACCCACGAGTCTCCCCTTTACAGACATGCCCACTTTATGATAATCACATGCAGTTTGGGGCAAGTCATAGTCAAGTCAGCATACTGACACACTGACAGCTGTTGTTGCCTGTTGGGCTTCAGTTTGGTAAATGGACTTGGACTTATATAGCGCTTTTCTAGTCGTCCGACCACTCAAAGCGCTTTAGTTTGCCATGTTATTATTTGAGCATATTTTTATGCTAAATGCAGTACCTGTGGGGGTTTCACGACAACATTTGTCATTGTTTTGTGTTGTTAATGGATTTCCTGTAATAAATATAAACATACATTTGCATAAAGCAAGCATATTTGCTATATTTGGCATAAAACACATTTTACTCACCTTTATTGTTTTTGTTCAGGACGTTCATACTATCTTTTGCTTCAACATATTTCGTCTGGACAACTTTGAGCTGACCTATTGAAGACGTCAAGAACTCAATCTCCTGCAAAACATTAAAATACACAAAACAACTCACGTTAAGTTAGTCAATACACAAAACAACCCACATTAGAGAGTCAACACACAAAACAACCCACGTTAGAGTCAACACACAAAACTACCCACGTTAGAGAGTCAACACACAAAACAACCCACATTAGAGAGCCAATACACAAAACAAACCACGTTAGAGTCAACACACAAAACAACCCACGTTAGAGAGCCAATACACAAAACAACCCACGTTAGAGAGCCAATACACAAAACAACCCACGTTAGAGAGCCAACACACAAAACAACCCACGTTAGAGAGCCAACACACAAAACAACCCACGTTAGAGAGCCAATACACAAAACAACCCACGTTAGAGTCAACACACAAAACAACCCACGTTAATAGTCAATACACAAACGACCACACCTCTCAGCTGTCAGCATCCAACATGAATATTAGTCCTTAACTCAAACGCACTGATTTACCATGAACAGAATAACAAAAAACTAACATTTCAAAGCATCTTTACTGTTGTCGAAATGCATGAAACGAGTAGAGACATATTATAAGGTGAACATGTGATGATGTTCCACACGGGCCTGACTGGATGTTTAATCACCGTTAGCTTCAGATGTGCTAACGTTAGCTCGCTGCCATACCTTCCCGTTTTCATTCAGATAATCACCCTCATAAGGTCGACATCCAAGAACACAGTCACCATTGAGATATACTTAACTTGTTTTTCTAATATTACCTGATCTAGTTGTGTTTTGAGTCCCTCTAGTTGAGGCAGAGAGAGGTCTGTGAGGTTCACCGCCATGTTGGAAGCGAGATGCCAAAATGACTATAAATGACTGTTTCCGGGTTGTAGCCAATCAGAGGCCGAGTAGGGCGGGGTCGTGCCTTCACTTCCGGGTCATGGAGGTGGGCGGGCTTTAATCTGAAACACCGCCCCCCTGTGGACAAGACACGAACTGCATCATGTTTTAACTAAAATGCACTTAAACCAGGGGTCTGCAACCTGAGGCTCCGGAGCCACATGTGGCTCTTTAGCTCTTCTCCAGCGGCTCCCTGTGGAGTTTCAAAAAAAAAAAAATTAGTGGAAATGAATAACTGTTTTATTGTTTACATTTTCATTTTTATTTATCATTGTTGTAGGTCTATGGTACGACGGTACGACGGAGTATTAGGGCCACATTGAGGAAAAGTCTAAGTACAGTATATAGTATATAAGTCTAATGCAGTGAGGGCCAAAGTGCAAATGTACGACGGAGCATTAGGGCCACATTGAGGGGAAAAAAATCAGACATTTCGAGAATAGAGTCATAATATTACGAGTAAAAAGTCATAGGTTTACGAGAAAAAAGTCGGAGTATTATGAGAATAAAGTCATAATATAAAGTAGTAATTTTACGTGTTATTTTCTTTTTTTCTCGTAAAGTTATGACTTTATTCTCGTAAACTTCTGACTTTTTTCTCATTATATGACTTTTTTTCTCGTAGAGTTATGACTTTTTTCTCGTAAACGTCTGACTTTGTTCTCGTAAACTTCTGACTTTATTCTCGTAAACTTCTGACTTTTTTTCTCGTAAAGTTATGACTTTATTATTGCAATATTCCGACTTTTTTTCTCGTAAAGTTATGACTTTATTCTCGTAACATTCCGACTTTTTTCTCATAATATTATGACTTTATTCTCGCAATATTACGACGTTTTTTTCTCGTAAAGTTATGACTTTTTTCTCGTTATATTATGACTTTATTCTGGAAATCTCAGATGTTTTTCCCTCAATGTGGCCCTAATATTCCGTAGTACATTTGCACTTTGGCCCTCACTGCATTAGACTTATATACTATATACTTGGACTATAAACTGTGTTACCTTCATCACAATGCTCAAATGTTTTGCGGCTTCAGACAGATTTTTTGCTGACCCCTGGCTTAAACTAATTTAATGGTTCTAAATACTACTAATATTTCCTCACTGCATGCAAACCACTCATAAAATATACATACATGCATATACGTCATATTATACGCAAGTTTAGGGTTCACAATATTCAGTAATTTGAAAAAAATAATTACATTTTCCATTTATGTGCACATGATTTATGTAAAAATAATAATATTGTTGTTTTTGATTGCATTATTACCAAATCAATAAAATAAGATAAAGACTTTATTTGTTTATCATTTTCACAATACCCCCAAATGTCATTGTCAATTGCATTTTCATTTTTCAGCTGCTACCTAAACTTGAAAATAAAAATTCAGTCATCCCCATTTAATGTCCAATTGACACTGTACAAAAGCACTGACACTTTGCAAATTGGTATTATTTCATATGAGCCGAAATTACAATACAATTCAAATTCAAAAGGTCAGAATGCATTTTAAAGTTCAGGTGACAGAGTCAATTTCACATTAAATTTCTATATCATTATAAACAAATTATAAGTGAAATGACAATGATTTTATACTTTAACTTTGGCAAGGAGTTGTGCCAAATATAAACCTTTATTTTTCTAATTTTGTCAAAACATTATGTACATTCAACTGAAACTTTGAACATTAAATGACCATATATTAATATTGGTAGCTCTGATATTCCTCTGCATTTGTGATCTGGGACCCTTGAAAGCACTCTCAAAATGACAGCCGACACTCATGAGCTCTGAATCAAATGCTTCTAGAGGTAACTCTGTACAGTAGGGCTGCTACTAACAATTAATCGATTAGTTGTTTGGTCCGTAAAAAGTCAGAAATGGTGAAAAATGTTGATCAGTGTTTCCCAAAGCCCAAGATGACGTCCTCAAATGTCTTGTTTTGTCCACAACTCAAAGATATTCAGTTTACTGTCATAGAGGAGTAAAGAAACCAGAAAATATTCACATTTAAGAAGCTGGAATCAGAGAAGTTTGATTTTGTTTTCTTGAAAAAATTACTCAAACCAATTAACCAAAATAGTCTGCAATTAATTTAATAGTTTACAACTAATCGATTAATCGTTGCAGCTCTACAATACCGGTTAAAAACAACGAGAAATTCAGTTTAAATTCTTTAAACATTAACATCCATAAAGAATTATAGCTACAGCTTTTAGCTGTAATGAGAATACAATGTCGCAATGAAATATAAATTAGTATTGTAAGAACAAGATCTAACTTGTTCCTACAGTAAATTGATTTTGTTCCAAATGATAGTAACTTGTTCACATTTCACACACAACATTTCATTTTTCTAGAAGATAATACTGTAAATAGTTTTTCAGGCTTTCCCCAACTCTTCACATAAATGTGAATAATTACAAAGTCATTTCCACAACGCAGACACCGACTGTATGCAAGAACACATTTATTCAAAAACTGTTGTTCAATCAACACATTAAAAGTGGTTTCAAACACTTCATAAAGAATTAGCAAGATATTTAAAATCATTCACACTATAGTAACATTGGTTTAAAAATGGAAGCATTGGTTTAAATAAGAGAAAATGCATTAATTTAATCTTGCCAAAACAAAAGAATTAAACTTTAAGTTAAAGTCATGTCTTCCAGCTTGTGTGCTGAAACAACATTTAGATACTGTATAGATTGTTTACATCCTGTTTTTAGTTTACTACTGCAGGTGAACTGGTAAGCCGTAGACCACCGGTGCTGCTCCTATGAGGTGTTTCATGTGTGTGGCCTGACGTGCTGGGCCCATATGATCCAGGAGGGAAGCTCCAGACCCGCCGGAAAACCAGGACTCCAACAAGACCTTGGTGAAGCGATCAATATCGCGATCTGTTACATCCCACAGGTTTCCCAAATAAAAGGGGCTAAGGAAAAAAAAAAAAAAAATAGAAATGTATTAATAGGACAGAATTAAGTGATCCATATTCAACAGACAGTAAAGACAGATATCTCACCAGCCTGCTATGAGGTAGTTGAGAAGGATGCCTTGTCCTTCCTGATCCCCGCGCACGGCCAGAGCGGCACTACTGCAACCGAAGATCAGAGATGCTGCTCTCATCCGCCGTTTCAGGACTGCCTGGCCGTCGATGAATCGAGCGCCTGCACCGTGACCCACGAAACTAAAGCATCCCGGGGTGAGAGGGAGACGGACAGAGAGGATATTAAGTAAAACGGTTCATCAAACCAGAGAGCTTAGAACCCTAACCCTCATACAACAAACCTTGTATAATTACATTTACAAAACTGAATTTATTGATTTGTTTTCTTAAAACCACACACTGTAATAGTATTTGTTAAATGTTATCCTCTTCAGCATACTTTACAATATTTATTTGAAGACTTTTTCTGTGTGACATCTATCAGACGAGGATCTGTTTCATTAGATTAATCTGCCAACTCAATTAAACCGTGAAATTAATCGTTTGGTCAAAAAAATGTCATAAAAAAATGAATGTCACAATATCAAATAATCACTACATAATTATCATGGCCAAAAGAATTCACGATAGAGATATTATCGCAATATCTATAGGAAAAAAAAAAGAAAAAGCTATTAGTCAAATTCATCTTTAACTTTGTTTATTGTGCGTCTTTAAAAAAAAATTTAATTACACTCAAAATAGGAGTGTAGGGACGTGCAGAGAGTCTTTGAACATAACTATATATAAAATTATCTAAGAGGCGCTGGATTATTTACACATCATCATCATGTGTGTATTATTAACATGATATCAATATTTCATTTTTAAATATCACAGTTATCTAACTGTAACTATTATTTCCTCTCCCTATCAGGATACTTAAGATCACAAACTCACATGTATAGATCTTTGGTAGCAACAGCTTCTTCTAGCTGACCCGAGTCAGGAGCAACTCCACAGACACCGTCCCAATCCAGTTGACTGTAATGAGAATGGTAACGTAGTAAATGGGAAGAAAACAGACCAGTGAGACAGGAAGACATAGAGACAAATCAAATGGTTTCAACTGTCCCGAGTATTGGTCTCACCTGTTAAACATCTTCTTGAATTGTTCTTGAGAGTTACTTAAATTGGCATCAGGGTCCACCACATAAAACACCTGCCTAGAATCCACACCTTGCTTCAGGACGGACTGAGAGTCAGTCTAAAGGGGAAGATTTAAAAAACAATATCCATAACCACCGCAGAATAAATTACATCTGCACCACAGGCAATATTGGCACAGTAAAGCTTTGTTTATTCTTGTGCAAGGCACTGTGGCACAGGCCTCTACAGATGGCCCACGAGCTACGAGCACGTATAAAGGCGTTTATGCTCAAAACATTGTTCTTTTCAGTATTCTCTGAAACGCCAGAGGGCATACAAACATACAAACATACAAACAATGATTCTTTGAAGAAGCAAGAAGTCAACGAGTGTTACCGGCAATACGCCATAAATCAAACTCCTCAGTTCTGAGGAGGAATTGTAATTAACTGTAAACTCATCTCATATTTATGGACACACTTTATCGCTTTTATACAATCCCTGTAAAGAAAGGAGTCAAATATTAAATGTATCATAAAGAAAAGAAAGTTGAAAGGTGTAAATAATTTGACTGGCTGGGGAAATATTTACTCACATGTAGATTTCTAAGATCTCCTGCTATTAAAGCATTTAAAAATGAATTGACCGTCTTTCTAATTCATTATTTTACTTCTTAATTTACGTTTACCCTGCGTGCACAGCAGCTGCCTAGTTACAAAATTTCAGAAGTGCACGACCAAGTGCTGCGTCAACTTGCGGAGCCTTCTTATTTTATGCACAATATGTGATGATGTCATTTTTGGCTCGTGCACACTCGTGCCGGGGACACTAAGGTAAACATAAAGCTGGCTTAAAGCTTCAGTAGGCAGAAAGTTTTGGATATTTTGCATATTGTAATTTAAGTGTTCTATGATTTAACTACACTTCTGCACCTCTTCAAAAATATCTAACCGGTGACGGGAGACTTTGGCCAATCACAGGTCATTTCAGAGAGAGAACGTTCCTATTGGCTGTGCCCCGGCTGGTGGGCGGTGCTTGGTATTTCCTCAACTGATCTCAACATGGCTACCGGGTCACAAACTTTCTCATTTTACAGCTAAGCAGTACACTACAAGATGTTTCTGATAACATTCGAGGCGAGAAATAGTCATTACAGTAACAGAATATTGATTTATATTTGATCAGCGCTGCCTAGTTTGACCATTTGTTCGGAGTTTGCGAGTGATTGACGGCAGGCTCCAGCTCGGCTCTGATTGGTCGTTTTCCTCCGGTCTGTGAAATCTTGCAGATACCATTAGGAACACCGGAGGAGACAGAGGCACATGACATTTTTCAAATTACATGTCTCATGCACTACTGTCAGGATATAGTGACCGTTGTATAAAAGTACCTTTTTTTAAAATCATATTTGCTCCATTTCCACCCACTGCAGCTATAATGGAGATTAATCTTACCTCTTTCTGAATGCTCAGTCCAATGAGTGAGTGCAGAGAAGGCATCCGGCTGACAGAGTGAGAACTTAAGATGGAGGTGCTCTCCCACGGCAGCTTCTGAAGGTACTGCAAAGGAAACCGGACAGGAGACGATACAGCTACATTTTAGCATCATCCTACCTCACAGAAGACGTATTGTAACAGTGCGTTTGGAGGTCTTTTCTCTCCCAAAAAAGCCCCTCTATGTACAAATCAGACTATAGTAAAATTCAGTATTTAAAAAAAAGGTATAGGATGATGAAATCAACCTTGTCCAGGATGAGAACCACATGACCGCGGGGCTCGTCTCTGCCAGCGAGCCGGGACACAGCTGTATGGAGAAGCTGGTCACACTCTGCGTCCCACTGTGGAGAAACTCCCAGAGCAAATCTCTTAAGGTCTTCTTGGGAGAGCACAGGAGAGGCAGACAGCACAGCCTGAAACACAAAAGTTAAAGGTGTTAGTAGTTGACAAGACAGAATGAAAGGTCATACGCTAATGCTAAAGGTCCATGGATCTAAAAAAAACAACAACACACACCTGCAACATTTCCTGACTGACTGTCACTCCCTTTGCAGACAAGGACTCGCAAAGTTGCTGGGCCTGTTTGGAGAGCTCAGGATCCAATGACGGGGGTAGAAGAAAGCTCCTCCAGCATCCCAGCAAGTCCTCCATCGCCTTCAACAGTCGCTGAAACAAAGATGGGAGGTTGTTGAGACAAAAACATTTTGCTTCTGTGTCCTGTTTTCTTGGTCTGCATGTCTGAGTGGAAGTGTATGACTTTAAGTGAAACTGTGTGAATAAAGCAGGCATTGTGAAGCCCCCTCGCTCTTCACCACTTACCCCAACTCGAGAATCGAGCGCCCCGCGGCTCTGCCACCACTTGGCTTTCTCATTCACGGAGCTTATAAGCTTCTGCTCCACCTGAACACCATCAATCTCCTGAACCAGCCAACTGATGGGGTGCTGCACAACACAGAGAGACAAAGCCAAAGCCATAATCTGGGATGTTAATGATGAGTCAAAATTACAAATTTGCTGCACAGTAGTTTTTTTAAATGTTGAATTTAGTGTGACATAATTATTGACACAAAGAAAGCAGTTGCTGTGTTCCACATTTTGGATGGATGTGGGGTATGACTATCCTATAATTTAAACTAGGTCTGTCAAAGTTAAGGCGTTAACGCAAATTCATTTTAACGCCAACACATTAACGCAACTTGCGATTTCTAGGCTGTAGCGGGCTCAGTACCAACCATGTCATACTAGCTTGTCGCAAAGGAGGCTAAAAAACGCTCCAAACTTGCGCTAAATTTTAGCGAGGAAAAACTGTCATCGCCATTTTCAAAGGGGTCCCTTGACCTCTGACCTCAAGATATGTGAATGAAAATGGGTTCTATGGGTACCCACGAGTCTCCCCTTTACAGACATGCCCACTTTATGATAATCACATGCAGTTTGGGGCAAGTCATAGTCAAGTCAGCACACTGACAGCTGTTGTTTCCTGTTGTGCTTGAGTTTACCATGTTGTGATTTGAGCATATTTTTTTATGCTAAATGAAGTACCTGTGAGGGTTTCTGGACAATATTTGTCATTGCGTTGTGTTGTTAATTGATTTCCAATAACAAATATATACATACATCTGCATAAAGCAAGCATATTTGTCCACTTCCATGTTGATACGAGTATTAAATACTTGACAAACCTCCCTTTCAGGTACATTTTGAACAGATAAAAATAAAATAAAAATATAAAAAATGTGCAGTTATTCACAATGAACTATTTTAAGTGACTGGCAGCCCTAATTTAAACCCCTTGTTTTAATAAATAGCTGTATATTTGAATTAAATTCAACTACAGCTGCAGTAAATATATAGCTTTCAGATAGGCTACTTGTTAAAAGATGGGAGTGAAAGCATAGCAAGATTTTGAAGTCACTTGTGTCACCATATTGCTACAGCCGTAAGCATTTACAACTGGCAGGTTTCAGATTGTGGCTACCATTCTACTCATCCGATAATTCACCATCCTCACCTGTAGTTTAGAGGTGGGGGTGAGAGCAGTGACGGGGGCCGATCCCTTCTCAAGACGTGTCAGTATGATGCTGTCACCCATCTCCCCAGGTTTCACTCCAAGCACAGACATCACACACACCGTCACCCCTGTACAGGAGAGAGAAGGGAAATATCACATAAGCACAATGCAGTTCACATTCTGCTTTTGCTTAGCTTATCAAGCACGAAAGCATCCAGTAATCTGAATTAAATCTGGTTATGGACAAGATAAAAAAAAAGTGCAGACACACTGAGTTAGGCCCCACTAAGGGTGCTTTCACACCTGACCCGTCTGAGTCGGTTAAAACAGACTCCGGAGAGGTCCGTTTGCCCGGTTAGTACGGTTCGTTTGGGCTGGTTTGAAAGCAGTCAATTGAACTCTGGTGCGAACCAACCATCCAAGTGGACACTGGTGCGGTTCGTTTATAGTGTGAAAGCAAACGAACCAACCAGACGTTTTTATCATCGTAAAATGTCATTTTAGCCCGACTTCAAAAGCTACTAATAAATCCATCTGCTGATCGTGAAATCTGTTCAGGAAGTGATCTTACTGATCTGTATTTAAGGCCATGTATAAGCAGGCCAGTGCAGGTATTGTCCCTGATTCATAGATCAAAGGCTGTTAAAACTGCTGTGCCTGTTTCTGACTCTGTGTACTTTGTCAGTTCATTAAGTCCTTTAAAAAGTGTATGACCAACAACGACCCCACAGTAATACGCCATTCATTACTGGACAAGACATCTCATGTTCGTGTCCGTGCACTCCCCGATGTTTGCACCAGTCATCTGGGACCCCGCAAAGGGGCGTTTGTAGCCTACAGTCCTGTCTCTACCCGTTAGTCATTATTCATAACGTGAGGTCGATTTGCAGTCTAATAATAATAATAATGCTTAGAATCAGTTATTTCCTCGTGAGCTCTTTGTGACACCAAAGAACATAAATATACACATCAGAAGCATTAAAGTGCTGCATAAACTTCTGTCACCGGAGTTTGATTTCCCCTCGTGGGTTCTGATGATGCAGGAAGACAATCGACAGTATTTAATATTTCACCTGGGGGAAGCTGTTGAATTTGTTTGAGAAACTCTTGACAGTGGCTCTTGGGGAAAGTCGAGGAGTCAGCTGTTGGGAAGGAGAAAATGTTCTCCAGCTGCGACAGCCTCTGTTCGGTGGAGCTCTTGTTGGACTCGTTTAGACTGAGCTCATCCACACTCAGAGCATCCACCTTGTCTGCTAGCTCATTGGACGCCTTTCTCAGCTTCCTGTTAGAATGATGACACATCAAAGTAACGTGAATTAAAAAGTGTTGGTAAGCGGGAAATCATGATTTCGACACTATACATAAAAGACATGTGCTTACTTAAGACAACTGGCTAAATGCCTGATTGTGTGATGACGATTTGTGATGCCCAAGGAGTGGGCGTGCAGCATTGCTGTAGTTACGGGGTCCTGCTGTCCCCTGGTCAAGGCCAAAAGAGCACAGAGAGTTGTGTAGATGGCGGGGGAGGGGAAGTGCTGGAGGGCCAACCACGCTGAGCGGAGCAATGACTCAACATCCTCCAGAGAGAGATTGTCTGAGAAAAGAAAAAGATAAATTATAAAAACTGGATAAAGAGCCAAGAACGATAAAGAGCTACCGTTAAGATTTCAAAGGTGTTTACATCTGTATTTGGTTAACAGTTTAGGTATCGTAGCCCTTATTATACATTATAAGGTGCATTTCTACGTCACAATGCTATAAATAAAGTTTATGTTTTTACTGCTTTAAAAATAGATTTTTCATTGTTTTCCTCTTCTCATACAAGGGTTATTATAGTAAACTAAAACTGAAACTAAGCAGTGAAAAATATTTTTAATAAACTGAAACTAAATCAAAGCTATACCCTTTAAGTAAAACTAAAATGAAACAGTATTGCCTGGGTAAAGAAAAACGAATAAAAATGAATATAAATTAATTTCAGTTTTTTAACTATATCACAACCAAAAATAAGGAGGCAGCATGTATATCCGTCAATTCGTGACATTGAACCACAGAAATTGAACAGACTTGACCTTCAAGCAGATGGCGCTATGCCGCAATTGCTTCACGAAGGACACTAAAGTAGTGCAAAGATTAAACATTAAACCCTATGGGCAATCCTACACAGTTCTCCAATCATGTATTTTGTATGTATATGTAGCTACATACTTCTGAGACATTATGGTTGCTGGCCCTAACAAAAACAAAATAAAACTAAATATATAAAAACTAAAAGTAGAGCTTTCTGACTAAAATGAAATGGAAAACTAAAATAAAAACTAATTGAAAATTCAAAACCATTATAACCTTGCACATACATTGGAAATTACTGTAGATTATTTTCTTGCTCTATTTTCAGTAATACCACTGTTATCGCAGACAACATTATCAGATTGTGAGTAAAACTCCAATGAAAGGACACATCATGGCATAAAGGTACAGAGTCATAATGCAGACCAGCTGCAGCAGTGCTGAGCCTCACCTGGTCTGGTGTCTGGATGAGGGAGGTGGGTGTGTGGACCTTCTCTCAGGAAACCTCTGCTCCTCAGTTCAGAAAAGCCATTTCTCTCCAAATCACAACACATATCCCTCCGCAAAACCTCGAAATCGATGTCTAGACAAAATCAAGAAAGAGATTCTTTTGTTTTTCTTTTGGTGCAAGGAAAAAAGTAATTCAAGCATTGGTGATAATTATATATACATGCAAGTTCATCTTCTTTGAAAATCTTTGACTCAGTATATACTTCCGACCCAGGAGACCAAGACTACGTTGTCTCCCCTGTTTCTTCTGACCACGGTCAGAAGGCTGATGCAGGAAAAGTAAACACTAGGAGGGACCTTTGTTTGGTAAGCTAAAAGCACAAAATACACACCAATATCTTTACTTGAAGCAGGATTGTCTTCAGCCTCATTGTCAGATGCCCTCAGCTCCTCAATGCTTATGTCCAGAACTTGAGTAGCTTCCTCCTCGATGGTCCTCATCTTGTCGGGCTCCGCCACTGAATCTGCCTCTGACCTAGACAGCCCCCTTCTGGGTCTTCCTCTTCTTGTTGAGGCAGACTGACAGACCAAAGCTTCGTCATCCTCAGAAGAAGTCGTCCGAGGCATTGCGGTGGTCTTCTTACCCCTGGCCTGCCTCTTGGGTGGGACCTTCTCTGCAGGTGGATCTGGGGCTGTTTTACTGTTCTGGGCAGCTCTTCTTGTGGTGGTTCGCTTTTTAGGGACATCTGTTTTTTTGGGAGGCTCTGGCTGGGTGTTGGCTTCCGTGTCACTCTCATCGCTGAACTCCATCTGTATTAAAATATAAGAGAGACGTTTTTTTTTTTTTTTTTTTTTTTACAAAAACTAGGGCCGTCAAAGTTGATGCAATAACGCGTTAACGCAAATTTGTTTTAACGCCATACATTTCTTTAGCGCATTAATGCAATAAATTTTCGGAGGGTGTAGCGGGCTCAGTTTTAAAGCTAGAGCGAGCAAGCATATTTGTCCACTCCCATGTTGATAGGAGTATTAAGTATTTGACAAATCTCCCTTTAAGATACAGGGAGAGAGATTTGAACAGATAAAAAAATGTTTGATTAATTTGTGATTGATCGCAATTAACTATGGACAATCATGCGATTGATTGCGATTCAATATTTTAATCGATTGACAGCCCTAATAGAAACACAAAGCTGTATATTTTTTGCAACAATAAAACCTCTACTTTGATTAGATGCCTACCTTGAAGCGTGATTTCCTTGTGCATCTTGGGGCAGCAGGCACACGTTGGGTTTTGTTTTGAACTGGCGACAAATCTTCATACACATGAAACTGTACCTGTAGCTTAGAGGCAGTCCTCGGTGCTTTCTGCACTGAGGAAGGGGCTTTCGCCTTCTGAACAGGAGTACAGGCCAAAGTGGGTACCACTGTGTTAAAGTCAAAAGAGTCAAGCTCCCTAACAGATGGCTCGGGCTTTACCCTTACTGGTGTCATGGGAACCAGTCCCTTTCCTTTGGTTGAGGAGCTTGTCACTTGAATCCTGGGCTTGACAAACTTTACCTTCTTGGCCTCCTTTGTTTTGTCAGGAATATCTGGGTTTTTAATGGACTCTTTAGGCTTGTTAAGCGAGGATGAGGGAAGCACCGCTTTCTGTTCTGATTTCAGCTCTTTAGGTGCATTCCAAGTCCAAGCATTTGAGAAGAGCTCCTCTGGGGTGCAGCCCTTTTTCGCAGCCAAAGTAACCAATGACACAATGGCTTTGGTTGCCATTAGGCCTGCTCTCACAGGTCTTAGCTCAGGAGAGGGTGTGGAATCAACAAATGCCAAGGCAGCTTCCAGTACTTTCCATATACCACAGACCTTGTTATGCCTTGGTTCCAGCCCAGACAAGGCCATGCGAAGGTACACACGGCCCACCACGTCCTGCATCAGGGAGGGCTTAGAGGAGCTTTTGGCAGGGCCACAGGGAGGTAAGAGTTTAGCCAATTTTACACCAACTTTAGCAGCCACACTCTTACAGCGAGCTAATGTTGCCGATTGAAGTTTCAAACTGACTTTGGCTTCATTGGGATCCAGCTGGAGTACCAGATCAGCCTGTGTGGCTGCCCAGCGAGCAGTGACTCGGCCCAGACAGGGCTCAGCGCAGCAGGGACAGTGGCAGTCAGATTCATGCGCCAGGGAGGAGAGCCAGCGGCGAGGCGGGGCTTTGAGAGGCGGGGAGCTGGTCAGATCTCTCACTACAGGTTCTTTGCCAATCCACCTAGTGCTCAAGATGTCCTTAAGATCATCCTCCAAGGCAGGAACGGGTGACTGAGATTTCTGCGCCGGGCGACCTTTCCTAGGTTTGATTTTCACTTCAGCCTTCTGCACCTGATCAGAAAAATCTGAAGAAAAGAAGTAAAAAGAAGTCCATTTAGTAGTTCAAGGAAAGTGACATGCTACTACATTACATTAGACAATAGTCCTAACTAGGGCTGACAATCAATTAAAATAGTTAATTGCGATTAATCGCAATTGATCACACATTTTGTATCTGTTCAAAATGTACCTTAAAAGGGAGATTTGTCAATTATTTAATTCTCTTATCAACATGGGAGTAGACACATATGCTTGCTTTATGCAAATTTGGGTATATATTTATTATTGGAAATCAGTTAACACAAAACAATGACAATGACAATGAATATTGTCCAGAAACCCTCTAAGGTACTGCATTTAGCATAAAAAATATGCTCAAATCATAACATGGTAAACTCAAGCCCAACAGGCAACAACAGTCAAAATCGCAAGTTGCGTTAATGGGTTAAAGAAATTTGTGGCGTTAAAACAAATTTGCATTAACTTTGACAGCCCTAGTTCACACACACATATAAAACAGAAGAATAACTTCTTTTAAGTGTTTGTGTACAATTTACTTGGAATTAACATGAACAACACAATTTTTAAAATGCAATAACACAATGTGATCAAATCAGTCAAACAATAATACTGAACCAATGTCCAGCCTTATCTGAACTGGTGGAGTTGTGTATTTAACCGACCTGTACAGAGCTCCAGGAGGTTTCTGACTTTGTCCAAATCAATTCTGCTTTCCTCTCTCTCCCCTAGCATCAGCTCCAACTCTGCTTTCATCACCAGCAGCTCAGCACATCTAAAACAATGAGCAAAGAAAAGAGTGATGTGACCACATTAACTCTTATGTATTGTGCTGCATATCTATATTGTGCTGTGTTCTAAGCCTATTATAAGTACAGAAATACTCATCATGTACTAAGCTTGCCAAAATATTAAAAACACCTTTAAATATAAAATAGTCCAACAACACTACCACCACAGAGTACACATTATTAGAGAAAAATCAGCACCTCTAAAAACCAGATCTATAATAAGCCTCTTATAATTGGGATTTATTACAGTGCTGTTGTATTGGATTGCAGTGGACTGTACAGGAGGGGTATAGGATGAACTATAACTCAGCATAAAACATTTAGTGTTTTTTAATCAATACGCAGGAGACCTATACTGTATCGACTGTATTTTACCGGTTCAAAGTGGCCCCAGTAAAATCTTCAGGTCCAATAAACATGCTTAAACACTACATTAAGCTTAACAGCAGCACTAAACATAAAAGGAGGAACAGGTTTTGACCTGCCGGTTTAGCATCATATACTACAGAAAACAATATTTAAAGGTCTTATTGATAAAATTTTTATGTAGACAAATAGTGAAAACAAATAAAAAATAGAGCTTTTGGGAAAAAAAAAGTATGGCTTTTCCTAAAAAAATATGATTGTAAATTAACCATTTAAAAAATGTTTATAGTAAAAGACGTTGGTATCACGTGGTATCTCTGGGTCGTTAGCAATCAAGTTGCCAGTTAGTGTGGAATGCTGAAATTGCAATTCATCACTTGACATGTCTGTCTGTCTGTCTAAGTCTCACTCTACTCGACCATAAAATATGCGACGAACTGGCAACCACTTGTTGTGAAGTGAATGCAATAGAGATGTGAAGTCCTGCCCCTACCGGTGGACTGGTATGTGTGACATATGTGTGATTCATAGAAAATATTTGTCTCTCGCCATTGACTACCGTACATATTTTTTCCGAAATAAGGTCCCCTGGGGTCCACCGGAAGGGGAGGGACTTTGCCTCTCTATGGAACAAGGGAAGGAGAGTGCGACATCTAGTGGCCGAATGTTATCAATAGCACGTTTAAGAACGGCCCGTATAAGCTGATAATATCAGGACACAAAGCTATCTTTTGGACCCTGCTTCACTATTTACATTTGAATCCACTACCATGCACATGTACGTACTGGCTGAGTGCCTGCAGCTTGATGGCCAGTTTGAGAGCTTCTAGACATTGGAGCCTGGCATCATTGACGGCCCCACAGCTGCCCCTCACAGCCACCAGTTTCATAGTGCACTTCAACAGCTCTGAGAGTAGCTGCCACTTCAGCACCAAGTTATCTCCTGCTCGTAGATCAAAAGGAGAAAATTAACATGGCAGACAGCACTAAACGAGACATCAGTAAAAGGTGTTAGCAGCTTTTCCCTGTATTGTCAGTCCATGTGTGGGACAAACGTACCTTGGTTGATGAAGCGCATTTCTGAGCTGCTGCCGTTAGACATGTACATGCCCTTCCCCACTAAAGTGACCAGCAGGCTGCAGAGAAGCTTCAGACTTTCATACAGGGCAGTATCCGCGTTATTTAGACCTGAGACACAATCACAGATTAGTTTCGTTCTCAGTTAAAGCTGCAAACCTTTCCTCTACATTCTCACGATTCAAAATTAAAAACAGAAAACCATCTGGTTATATTAAGTGTAGCAAATGCTTTAGCTAACCGTGCTGTGTGATGTGGTTTCGCTGTGCTTGTGACAGTGCAGCCGTGTCCAAACTCAGATAGGAGCTGCAAGTCTGGAGCATCCGAGCATGCAGCAGGTACCAGCTCTTTGACTGCCTTCGCTTGTTCACTTCTTTAAGCACCTCACATAGATAAGGTACTCCACGATCCACCTGACATATGGCCAAACAGGAAAGGGGTGATTTGATAGAATCACCTAACAATAACAATGCAAGAACTACTGCTAGCAGACAGGTTACCTACCTGTCCTGTGCTGTAGCAGTACTGAGCTTTCAACAGGATGGCCAGCATAGAGAGAGAAGAAGGTCCATCAGTAGTGGGAACAGAGGTAAGACACTTTTCTGCTTCCTCTAGCTGGGCCTAGAAAAATAGCACAATAAACAAAGTGAGATATAGTACATAAAACATAGTATGTTTGCTATGAATAATTATTACAAACTGCATTACCAAAGCCAGTTCAGGGGAGCCCATATCCAGGAGGAGGCTGGCTGATTGACAGAGGGAGCTGACACATCCGTGGGCATCAGCAAGTTGACGTGAAAGTCCAATCGCAAGTTGGTAAGCTTCCAAAGCCTTTAGAGGCTACACAAGAGAATGAGATTTGATAAATACACAGATGCTGTAATTATCAATGAGGTGAACACTAGAAGACCATAAAATACTCCTTACACACCAAGTCTTTCTTATAGTGCAACTTCAAAAATCAAACAATTTGCTTTCCAAAGTTCTTAAACCAATTTTGTTTAAAAGGTACAGTGTGTAACATCTGGCGGCATCTAGCTGCGAGGTTGCAGATTGCAATCTCTCCCGTGTGCCAAGCCAACACGTTCTCATCCAAATTCATCACATACTGCCGCTTTGTCACGCCCCCTGGCGTCACTTTAAGTTTAGGCTACAAAACCAGTTAGCTAGGTTTAGGGAAAATAATACATATTTGGGCTTAAAACTACTACGTTTGTAAAGTGAAAATTAAACTGCAGGTTGTGAACACGGGACATGAACAAACAGCTGATTGTAACGTGAAACTGTAGAAACATGGCGGCCGGCTCCGTGAAGAAAGGACCCTATGTAGATATAAACGGCTCATTCTAAGCTACCGAAAACACAACAATTCTTATTCTCAGGTGATTATACACTAGAGAAACATACTTATTAATATCCATTTCTGCCAATAGATCCCCCTAAATGTTACACACTGGTCCTTTACAGCATTATTGTTTCTTGCATTGTTGTACCCCCATCTAGAGAAAACCAGAAGAATTTGGTCAACTTCTCTTTACAAACTGAGACAAACTTATAAACGCACATCTCTGATTCATATAATGTTTCATGAGTTGTGTGAGGTTGTTACTTATTTAATAGAAGCTCAAGAGAGACATAAAACAACCAAAGAGACCCCCCAGAATGACATTGACCACATTCTGTGTCGTTACCTTTCCTTTGAGGTTAAAGAGAGCCGCAGTCACAGCGATGGAGCTACAGGTCTGTTTGGGGTTTCTGACAGAAGGCAGGACTCGACTCTGCAGAAGAGCGGACCACTCATCCAGTGCTCTTTCTAAAGGCTTGCACAACTCTTAAAGGGAAAAAAAATAATATCTATTAATCTCTCACAAAGGCAGAGATGCGTTCTGAAGCAGAACAACAGATTATGGTACAAGTATTAACCATCATATCATACTGGTGTCTACAGTAGGATGATTAAGGATATGAAAAAAGGCTTCTTACCGTTCTCTGCAGCCAGGTTGAAATGCAGGCCTTCATAGACCTGGATGCTGTCTTGTGTCTTCTTCTTGTCTTCATAATCAAAATCATTGGTTTCTATGGGATCGGCCACACACACCGTCTGCTCACGCAACTCTCGCATTTTTTTGTCCCTGTCAATGGTCTGACCCAAAAACACACAAGCCTCATTATTTAAATCACAACAAGACACTTCAGTTGATGAATTAAACTAAGGCCCGGTTCAGACCTGACATTAACATGCGTCTTGGGAGATCCGATCACAAGTGGACAGCTTTAAGTACGTCTGTTCACACCCGGCATTAGAACGCATCTCCACATGAGTCTTGAGTGACCACTGATCGGACCTCACTTCCCACTCTATATGCAAATAAACATCGAGTAAACCACACGGCTAATACAGCAGACGTTGTGACGTAATATTACAGGAATGTCAGTAGTGATATCCTACATATTTTTTTTACGGTCTTTAATGTGGCCCAGGACACATTTGCATACACACTGCTAAAAGAATATGGCCATGTGTGGCCCAGACCACCTCTGAATGTGGTCTGAGTGATCGGATCTCAATGCGTCCTCAATGCGTCTTGAGTGCATTCACACCTGTACTTAGAGCTGTCCACTTGTGATCCGATCACTGAGGACGCATGTTAATACCAGGTCTGAACAGGGCCTTAGACTTAAATCCAGATATTAGTTGATTACCAGTTATACAGTCCAATATCAATTCTTACAGTAGTTAAGGAAAAAACATGACCATGAATACTACCAATCTGTAACTAATTTCAGTTGCACTCATTCTCATTTGACATATGACAGAAAAATAAATTCTAAACATGGACTATTTTATTAAACAGTAGTTCATGATATCCTGGCAGATTCGATAGAGCTTACCATCTGAAGATTCTTCTCAAGAGTGCAGATGTAGTGCCAAAGTAAAGCATGAGCCATGTCATCCTTCAGTCTGTCAGCATTTTCTGGAGTCTCTGGTTCTTCTTCAAGCAGCCGCAAAGCTTCATGGGTAAAATCAACTGCCGTGCTGTGCAGTTACAAATGAACATCAGGAACATTGAGACAGTAGGCTGCTGGCCATGTTAGCCCAGCTGGGCTCCCTGAGCACACAATTTGGTCCCACACAACAGAGTATTTATATTTATCATTAGAAATGATGTAAATAAAAGCTCCTACCAGTCAGTCTGTTCACTGAAATCCTGGAAACACACAACTTGGGCCATTTCACAGAGGTAGACAGCACGCAGATGGGTGTGGGAGCTGTCCTCGTTGCAGATGTCCAACAGATCACAGAGTGTGTTGTAACGCTCCTGGGCCGTGTCTCCTGCCACCTCCTTATAGGCGCGCAACTCTTCCTCCAAAAGGCAAAGCATTACTCGCTCGTCTGGGACGTCAGGACCGAAACCATCATGTAATGTCCTGTTCCAGGATGGGACAAGTTTCCTTTCCGTTAATATTCCATGAAATACGTTCTCTGAGAACTTAAACGTTGTCACAAACATGCCTTTATTAGAATAACTGTACCTGAGACGGATGTCCTCCTCAGAGTTGCGGGCAGCGTCAGTCTTTGTTTTCACCCACAGAGAGACCGGTTCAGCCATATGAGTGGTGATATTATCCCCCAGAGCCTTCAGCCACAGGATCACCCAGTCCAGTGCTCGCTCCAGTTGTCCAGCCCGCCGAGACGTCTGCACAGCCAGCATGAAGGGTCGGCTCATCTAGGTAGTCAAAAGCCATGTTAATACTACAGATGACTGTAAAAATTAACATATATATTAACAAATTTTTCCCCAGGATCATTTAGGTTTGCTCCTATCTATCACAAGGTAATCTGTATACAGACAACCAAACCCATTCTAGATAAAGACATGATATATACAGTATGTGTATTTATTAAGACACTTAAAGAGCTTACCCTATCGACGGAGAGCGAGGCGGGACAATTCTTGCATAGATCCCTGCAGAGGATCTCTACTAGTGTGAATGCCTGGTCATAGAGGTGCTTGTTGTAAAATCCACAAGCTAAGTTGCTCACAGCGATCACTGTAAGACACACAGTAATCATAAAAATCAACAAAATGTCATACAATATAACAATAAAATATTATATATTGCAATTTAAGTAAGCATTTCAGAACCATTCAAGAGAACTGACAACATGAATAATCACCTGCTTTGACGAGAAGGTTTTCACTTGACATTTTACGCAGTTCAGTCGTCATCTGTCCAGCTGTGGCCTGGCAGTACAGCAGCACTCGGTCCAGTGTGTCGCTGTTCTCCAGCTGAGAGCAACAAATCACAATCAATACCAAAACCTAAATCAGAGTACAATTAGAACTGCGGCAACATGTTGTAACTGTGTGACTCATCAGTATTAATAATCTGTATTGCAGTTTATTAATATAAAATTTCATTTTCACACGGGCGGGCGACACCATTATGTATAGTTCTGCCTCTTCTTCAGTGAGTGTGATTAAGGAAATGCAATCTGCTTTTAATGTTGCTCAGAGGAATCCCTGTGAATTGAGACTTACTAAATGTTGACAAAACCAAAACGATGTGCTTCTCACGGTCAAAGAAGACAGCTGACTATCAGATTGTTACTGTAAATAATAAGGTGATCGAATGAGTCTCATCATATAAATACCTTTTTCTTTTTCCCAAGAAGACAATCTTTCTTTTAAACATCATATCGAGTGTCTTAAAAAAATTAACTTGAAGTTTGGTTTCTAGTGTAGAAACAAATGCTGTTTTTCTTTTGCTGCAATGAAAAAATGAATTCAAGCAACGCTTCTCTCAGCAATCGAATATGGTGATATTTTATATATGCATGCAAGTTCATCTTCTTTGTAAATGTTAGATTCAGTATATCATGCTACGTTACGATTTGTCTCTGATGCGGGTTTCCACACACATCATTGCATTTTGCATGAGAAAGTTGGATTGTTTTCTTTATACAACTGTAAAACGGAACATTGGTAAATTTCCCTGTATAAAGCCATATTACATGAACTGCCTCCATATCTATGTTCTCTGACTCCTAAAACTATCAGTAGCTGCAACCTCCGATCATGCGGACAAATTGGGTACGTGATTCCCAGAACCCTCTCCGTTTTTAGTGAAAGTGCTTTTAAAATTTTTGGACCCTCATCTTGGTGTGAGCTAGAGACACATTACATTATTTTATAAGCATGCAAGATTATAAAAACAGTATTACGGATTATTGGAGCATGGAATGAAAATTCTTTGGTTGTTGAAATTTGTGTCTTATGTTTTTATGTTGTCTTTATTTTATTTATTTATTTGACAAAACAAGCAGGCAGTGTTACACTTAATTAAAGTGCAACTGATGCAATATAGGACTTCTGGCTGAAGCTAATTTGCAGACCATGTCCCTGGTTAGGCTTTTAAGAAAAATTTAAATACTTTAAATAACTTTTTGCTATTTTGTTTTTTAAGTCTGTTATTTGTGTTTTTATGATGTGCTTCTTGTGTGAAACTTTTATGCTGCCATCTTTGCCAGGACCCTCTTGGAAATGAGATTCAAAATCTCAATGGGATTATGGCTAAATAAAGATTATATAAAAAAATAATTATCTTAAACTTTAAGTTTTTATTTTCAGTTTTGTTACCATCATCATCATCATCATAATAATGAAATTGGATATTAGACAAGCAGCCTCACCTGTGATGCGAGCATGCTCTCATAAGCAAATCCGAAGCCTTGGTAAATACTGAAGCAAAGGGCCTGTTGCAGTCTGCTGACCTCAGCCTGGCATATCGAATTCTGTAAATGAAACAGACAACAGGGTAGTCATCTGTATACATTCTCAAGAAAGTAAATGTAACTTCTGTATGCCTTTTTGATGGCAATTGATTTAAAAACAAACAAACAATGATTTCCCTGCTTTTTTTTCTAGCACACACACACAAACAGAAAAGAGCTAATTTCCTGGTCAGTAACTACACTCACCTTCTTCAGCGTCTTTACTATCCGTTCTTGGTGCTCCTCACAAAAAGAAAACCAAGCCAGTAGCACAGGTCCGCTTAATCCCTTGCTGTTGCCACTTTCGACAGCCCACACCACTAGTCCACAACCTTCCAGGACTGCATGAGCTTCTCTGTCCCCCAGATCAGCCGGGAGAGACCTCAAGGCCCTGGCACACTCTGTCAAAGCCTGGACACTCTCCCTGCCAGCCTTCGTTGTATAGTGAATCTTTACTGCCCATCTGCCGAGCACTGCAGCTGTACACTGACGGTCAGCACAGTCTCTAACTTTGCTCTCAATGTCATTCAAGAAGGTGGAGGCCAGATCATAGAGGCCAGCCTTACAAAGCACTTTCACTATAATCAGCACTATTTCAGAAAGTGTACATAGACTTGATGTCTCAGTAGACTGCTTGGACCCGTCTCCCTCACAGCCTCGACCGCCAGTCCAGCATCTGTTGAAAAGTGTGTGCATTTCCTGGAGAAGAAAGGAAGCATCGTCCTTGGTCAGCGCTTCACAGCTACTCTCAAATTCAGCGACGGCATCCTCTGTGTATATGGGGGCTTTGGAGAAAGAGGGGGTTGCACTTTCTGCAACCAACAACAGGAGGAAGCTCAGAGCTTGCATCTGGCAGTGGAGTTTGTCGCGGGGATTCAGGATTTTCCGGTCTTTGGTAGCAGATAGTCCATTCCAGAGCACTGAGAAGCAGCTCCGCACAAGAACACAGTAGTCCTCGGCCTATGGAGCATACAACAGTGGTAACTTTGTTAATGCTGGTGTTACACTGAAATCTGTGACCGCAGAGAGCCAGCAACACAAGGTCAGCATTTCTGACAGCTGTCATCATAAAATGTGACCACACTGCACCTGTATGATAAATGATGCAAACATGTGACAGAAAACACACAAAAATAAATTGTTAAAAAAAACAAATTTATTTTAATATTTTTTCTTGAAAGATATATTCACAAAACTGTAAAAGAAAAGTAAAAGATAGGTACAGCGGGGACACATTTAAATGGTGACCTTGTGAGATGCTGGCTCTCTGCGGTCACAGATTTCGGTGTAACACTGGCACTGAAAAAAGCGATCCTGTAGCGCAGATGTGGAACATACAACACATATAAATTAACTAAAATAGAAAGCGATACATACCTGTTGGGCTGGGGTAAGCCTGCTGTAAAGCAACCCTGCTACATGGCTACATAGACTGTGAGCTTCTAGGGAGCTTAGCTTCTTGACAATATGGAAAATTATCTTTTCCATGTACAGCGGACTGCTCTGAGCAACAAGTGCTGCAGAGATATCATAGCCCTGGAGGGAGAGCTCCACCAGCTGGACCAACTGGCTGACATGGTCAGAACCAGGGGATCCAACTCCAAGTTGATGGTTACAGGCTCTGATGACCCTGTCACACAGTGTGCGACCCTGAAGGCCTGATGGACCCTTCACATATTTCTGCAAAATATAAATAAAAACAAGACAGGTTTATACTCTATATTATTATTATTAGGGTGAGTTGCTCTAATGTGGGACACCTAAGCTCCAGTGGGTGTAGGTCTTTCTCAAACATCTCAAATGTCCAATCATAGATTAGGGTGGAGCACTCATCACACTGGAAGCACACTGTGTGATGACACCCAAAGGTCAATGACATAGTGTTTAGACAAACTTAATGTTAAGGGAATACATTTCTTATAAATAAAACAATCATGCTAGTTTTTAAATCAGGATATGTTTATGATATGTTTGTTCATCAAATAATATTATAATATGGTGTAAATATACTCTATATTTGTTATTTCAATCAAATTTTCCATTGTCCCACTTCAGGAAACATGGTTTTGAAAAGTTGGACAGAATGAATTGTGCAATAACTATGGTTAATTATAAGGTTTTAGTCTTCTAATGCATTATTTGTTTTTTGTTTAACTTTTGTTGTATGTTTAAGTTTCACTTTTGTTGTATTTTTAAGTTTAACTTTTGTTGTATTTTTAAAATTATGTTAGTTTAGATCTTTCTTCCTTTTTTGTTATTGTTTTTTTCTCCTAGGGTTGGGGGGAGGTCCTTTGCATAAGCCTGTGGCTTCTTGACCTCTCCTGTCACATTTCTTGTTTTTTTTTTCATTGACTGGATTTTGTGCAGTTTTATATATGTGCAAATAAATAAATAAAAGATTTAAAAAATATTTAAGGTGAAGTGCAAATTATATTCCATAATAGGGAGTGGCTGCATCTCTGTTAAAATTGAGTTGAGTTATGTTTTGTTTTTTTATTTCTGCAGGTTGTTGTTTTAATGCCTATGCATTATAGGTTATTCAATAATTATCCATATCCTAATGTCCCACATTAGACTAATTCACCCTATTTTATACACCAAAAACATGCCTCATTATTCCAACACAGCAAATACAACAGGGTTCATTTTAAAGTATTTATTCCTGCCTTAATGTTGTTTTTAAAGCAAATTCTCTTAAAATAATAACTTGTCACGTTACTAGGAATATGCGTGGTTCATTTTATTAATATTATGATTATACTAACCTCTAGCTCTTGAAGTAAAAGCTCCGTCTCTTTTACAGAAGAAGTCCTCTTGATGTATTCGTCCACTTTCAAACACTTCATGTCTGCAGCTGTAAAACAAACAAAACACGTTATTAAGTTAAGTTAGTAAATTAACTTCCATAAAGCTAGTTAGCTTAGCTTAGCTTAGCTGACGTTAGCGTCAACGTTAACCACAACATGACGCTGTTCAACTAACGTTAACGTTTGTTAACCTAAACCAGGAGAATAAACTGTGACTTACTTCAAGCAGGAGACCTTTTGTAGCAACACTTGTCTTCACAGCAGATAAAAAGTAGACTTGTTGTCCATAATAACTCAGTTAAACTGCGGTACAGTTGCGTAAGTTTAAAGATTCAAATCCTCAACTATAAACTGCTACAGTCCCGCGCACTGTTTTTGAAAGGTGTTTGCTAACCAATCCGACAGCACATCCGGTTTTAACCCGGAAACGCAAGGACTTATGGGTAACGTAGTCTTATGATCATGCTCAAACCGCTGGCACCAATGAAGTTGTAAAACCGTTTACATAATAAACGTTTTAAAGGTCCCTCAGTGGCGGCCGGCCAATAGAGGCCCCCCCTGAGTCAGACACAAAAAACATTACTACTACAACTAATAATAATACTAATAATAATAATACAAATTATACAATTGTCAATATTTGTGTGTTTTAAATATGGAATTCACCCAGTAATATGTGTAAAATATGATAGAAAATCTTCTGTTTGATACCTTCACTTTTTTTGCATTAAATCATACCGGGATGTTTGCTGAAATTGATTGGATGTGGCACAGCCCCACAAAGAAAAAATTCCACCAGCCGCCACTGGGTCCCATATCAAGTAAAAAGTAAGATTTTCATGTCTTTTATATTATTAAGCAGGTTTAAATGCTTTATAAATACTGTGAAAGTATCGAAGCGCTCAATATATGGAGAAATACACACAGCCCGTATTCAGAAATTGTACGTTTGAAACAAGCCGTTAGGATTTCTGTCCATTTGTGATGTCACAAATATACAATATTTAGACCATTACACAGTTTTAAAGGTAAACATTCTAAATGTGTCACAGTTTATTCTTGGTTGCAGTGTATGTAAATAACATCAGCTGACAGGAAGTAAACATGGACCCAAACTGTTGCCAGGCAACGCAATTCCGTTGAAATGCACTAAAACGGAGCGTTTCAGACAGACGGTAAATACAGGCATATTCAAGAAGACAGTATGAGGAAAATAAAGGTTTTTCTTGAACATTACAGCATGTAAATATGTTCTAGTAGAAACACAAAATACAAGTATGAACCTGAAAATGAGCATAATATGGGCCCTTTAAGCTTTCTGTGAAGAAGAAGAAGAAGAAGAAGAAGAAGAAGAAGAAGAAGAAGAAGAAGAAGAAGAAGAAGAAGAACATTGGTATATTTTACCAAATATTTTGAGTGGATGCTGAACATTATTTAAGAAAGAAAACTGGGCAAACAATTCTATTTCAGGAAAAGGACATTCTTATGTGTTTTTGAAGGTAATAAGAAGGAAAAAGATATTATGTTGTTTGAGCAGTTAATCCTATTTTTGGGGAAATTCCACTTTCACAAGAAGAGATGGTCGGACTCCAAAACTAATTTTGAACATTTTTTATTAAGAACTGAGTCAATGTGGCACTACAATATAGATATACAATTATAGGTCAAGAGTCAGCAAAAAAAAAAAAATTCTAGAAAGAGCCTCAAAGGTGAAGCCAAACTCCAAACAACGTTAGTGTCCTGGTGTGGACATTTTGATTTTAAATAGAGCCTTTTTGTTGATCAGTAAAAACCAATAACATTCACTGTGATTCACTATTGTAAAACAATAAAACATGAAAAGGTTCATGGGGTGAATGCTTTTTATGGTCACTGTAAATCCCAAATAGCCTGTTATTTCATTGCTGGCAAGGGTTTATAAACATTTTTTAAAAAATTGGTGAGTGGAGTGATGAATGAATTGGTTGGAACATACAGTATCCACTAGAGGGCACAGGTCCACACTTTCCCTCTTGGCCCACTGCAGATCATTTGTGCTCAAACAGTTGAAACTTCCCATCCTCAAGCAGAAGGGACAGCAGGTTAAAGGAATATTATTATTATTATTATGAAGGGTGTGTTTCCAATAGCAACATAACAAACTTTAGCAAATTTAAACTTTGGTAGAAGGCCTACTTCAGTCTCAAGGTCTGATCCATTACTCTAAAAACTAAAGAACTTCTGTTGGATCGATCTTTGAAGGGCTGACGGAGTGTGCGAACAAAGCTGTACAAAGTGTGAACAAACAATACTTAATACATAACAGATTTAATGTAATATATCTGTAATCTTTTATTTGTCACTTTTTAAGTATTTTTACGAGAGTACAGGGGGGAGTTATAGGATGAGAAGCAACAAACAGAAACCAGCAATCAAATCATTCTGATTCACTTATTCAAATATAAAGAATAGGGCCCAAGTTTGTCTTTGTTTGCATTGATTTGTAACGTCAATGCCTGAGAGGACAACGCGTTCTCATCCCAACTCATCACATACCGCCCCTTGGCATCACGCCCCTTACACCCCTTGGCGTCACTTTAAGTTTAGGCACCAAAACCACAATAGTTAGATTTAGGAAGGAACTACATGGTTGGGCTTAAAGCTAGTACTTTTGTAAAGGGGAAATGACACTGAACGTTGTGAACACGGGACACAAACAAACAGCTGATTGTAATGTGAAGCACAGGACACGAACAGCGATCTCCTGGAGCCTTGTCCGCATGCTGTGTGTCCTTTCGCCCCTACATTACACGGCTACTTACTTAAGAAATTAAAAATTTGTCACAAAAACGGACCGCCAGAGTCTGACATCAGAACTGCGTCCATAGCAACGGTCTGCTATAAAGAAATAACGGAGCGTAGAACACCGTGACCAATCAGAATCGAGTAT